>PVKV010007587.1:0-94887 GCA_004027835.1 Alouatta palliata
GGCTCCTGTGGGGGCTCCAAGGGGGGCTGTGGCTCCTGTGGGGCCTCCAAGGTGGGCTGTGGCTCCTGTGGCTCCTGTGGCTGCTGCCAGTCCAGCTGCTGCCAGCCCTGCTGTTGCTCCTCAGGCTGTGGGTCATCCTGCTGCCAGTCCAGCTGCTGTGCCCCCGTGTGCTGCCAGTGCAAGATCTGATTTCTGGCTTTGCAGGACTCTTACCGTGGCCATCTCTGGTCAGGAGCCAGGTGTTCCTGTCCAGCCTTTACCTCCTTTTCCTGGCACCCAGTGAGCCAGACTCTCCTTCCACACCCACTGCCCTATCTCCCACCCTCCTGCCTTGCCAAGCATGAACACTTCTCTTCGACCTCCTGCCAAGAAATGCCATGGGCCCCCGTATCCAAGAATGACTTTCAAGGCCTCCTTCCAGGCATCTGGAGACCACCCTGCCCCCAGCCTGCAGCACATGCCTGTCCCCCAAGCCCTGCCTGCTGGCACCGGGTCCAGCATGGACACCCCTGCAGGACAGCCCAGGGTGCTCGCTCACTCTGCAGTCACTAGGAGTTTGGATCTCTGTCCTCTCAACATCCAATAAAGCACTCGCCCCAGCACCCCATGGCTGTCTTGGCGTATTTATCTGCTTATTTCCCTCTCAAGGCAGGTGGGGGGCATCTGTGGCTGCACTGTGTCCCCTGGGAACCCCACACACCTGCCCTGAACCAGACCAGGGATGCAGGTGTGGCGCCCTGGCCAGCAGGGGCCCTGGACACCCGGTGGCGGTCACAGGCAGGAACACCCACGGCCACCTGGCTCTGCCCCTCGCTGTGCAGCCTCTACCACACCCTCTTGGTATCTGGCCCAGGGCAGGGATGTCTTGCCTTGATCAGGCAAAAGCAATCACGGGGGCGGGCGGGGGGGCATCACGGCCTGTTCAATGCATGGTCTTATTCTCTTTGGGCAGATGTGACCGAATACCATGGCCTGGTATGTGCAGCTGAAGTGTATTTCTCAGGGTTCTGGAAGCCGGCAGTCTGAATTAAAGGTGCCAGCAAGGCTCACACCTGTATCCTCAGCACTTTTGGAGGCTGAGGTGGCCAGATCACGAGGTCAGGAGTTCGAGACCAGCATGGCCAACATGACAAAACCCTGTCTCTACTAAAAATATAAAAATTAGCTGGGTATGGTAGTGGGCGCCTGTAATCCCAGCTACTCAGGAGGTTGAGGCAGGAGAATCGCTTGAACCCAGGAGGCGGAGGCTGCAGTGAGCTGAGATTGTAACACTGCACTCCAGGCTGGGCAACAAGAGTAAGACTCTGTTTCAAGGCTGGGAGCGGTGGCTCACGCCTGTAATCCTAGCACTTTGGGAGGCTGAGGCAGGCGGATCACCTAAGGTCACGAGTTCAAGACCAGCCTGACCAATATGGTGAAACCCTGTCTTTAAAACAAAACAACAAAAAAAGACGACTCTGTCTCAAAAAAAAAACAACAAAAAAAAAACCCTTCTCATAGTCAGGCACAGTGGCTCACACCTGTAACTCCAGCACTTTGGGAGGCCAAGATGGGAGGAGGGCTTGAGCCCAGGAGTTCAAGACCAGGCTAGGCAACACAGTGAGGCACCATCTGAAAAATAATAATTAAAAATTAAACAAGAAAGCCAAAGGAAGCACCAGGCTAAATGTCTTCACATATGAATTCTTCCAAACACTTAAGGAATAACACCAATTGTGGACAGAATAACGGACACCCGAAAATGTCCACATCCTCATCCCTGGAACCTGTGGCTGTAGCTTCTGATTGATTCCTCCGTTACCCTCCATGGCAAGAGGGACTTTGCAATGTGATGAAGGTTAGGGACCCCGAGACGGCGACCTGGATCATCCAGGTGGCTGTGATGTGATCATGAGAGTCTGGGTAAGATGGAGGTAAGAGGGTCAGAGTCAGAGATGCTGACAGGTACGGCGGCTGGAGTGCCCCGAGGGTGAGGACGTGCCACAGGGCAGGCACCACCCAAGCCGAGACTGCAGGGAACACATGCCCCAGAGCACCCCCTTCTACTCCCTGACCAGCTCGTCACAGCTCGTAACACCTATTTTGGATTTTTTGTTTGTTTTTGAGACAGTTTCACTCTTGTCACCCAGGCTGGAGTGCAGTGGTGTGATCTCGGCTCACTACAACCTCTGCCTTCTGGGTTCAAGCAGTTCTCCTGCCTCAGCCCCCTGAGTAGCTGGGATTATAGGCATGTGCTACCACGCCCTGGCTAATTTGTGTATTTTTAGTAGAGATGGGGTTTCACCATGTTGGCCAGGCTGGTCTCGATCTCCTGACCTTGTCATCAGCCTGCCTTGGCCCCCCAGAGTGCTGGGATTACAGGTGTGAGCCACCACGCCTGGCTGTTAAGACCTATTTTGTACTTCCGGCCTTCAGAACCTTAAAGTAATACATCTGTGTTCTTTTAAACACTAAATGGCTGCACCTGTGGTCATTTGTTTCAGCAGGAATTGGAAATGAATATGCAAGCCTTTCACAAACTCTCCTAGAGAGCAAAAAAGAAATGTTTCCCAATTGAGATTAGCACCCTCTTGGTAGCAAAACTAGACAAAGAAACAGCCAGAAAGAAAATGTGGCCAGGTACAGTGGCTCACACCTGTAATCCCAGCACTGTGGGAGGCAGAAGCAGGAGGATCAGTTGAGGTCAGGAGTTCAAGACCAGCCTGGCCAACATGGTGAAACCTGAACTTCACTAAAAATACAAAAATTAGCCGGGCATGGTGGTGTGCACCTGTAATCCCAGCTACTTGGGAGGCTGAGGCAGGAGAATCACTTGAACCCGGGAGGTGGAGGCTGCAGTGAGCTGAGCCACAATCGTGCCACGGCACTCCAGCCTGGGCAACAGAGTGAGACTCCATCTCAGAAAAAAAGAAGAAAACGTATTTGCCAAATATTTCATGAACAAACATAAAAATCTAACAAAATTCAGCAAATATATCATAAGCAGGGATGAAAGACTGATTATACATTCAAAATCCCACCCATGCACTTTACCACATTCATAGAACAAAGGAGGAAAAATGCATCCTCATCTCAGTAAATGGAGGAAAAGCACTTCAAAAGACCAACAACTGAGAGAAACACGGCTGAGCTAACAGCACAGCTCCCTGAGAACCCGTGGAGAATGCCCTCCCCACGCTGCGGCTGCAGGTGCTGGGGGAATAATGGCCCCTCCACCCCAAGCTCCTGGCACTCAAGTGGGCTGAGTCCATGGTTAGAGGCTGAGTGACAAGTGTGGGCTACACGCACGGCCCAGTAGGGCCACGGTCACCGCTGTCCTATGGGGAAGACCAGGAGAATCCCCGGCCCCACAGAGAAAGCACAACTGTGTCCTGTCCCAACCGCCACCACCAGGGCCACCCCGATGGCCATGTAACCCCACACAGCTCCGAGACGCTGCTCTGTCCCACTGACCCCACAGCCGGAGTCACCCCAAAAGCAGGGTGACCTGTCCAGCCCCCACTGGGGACTTACACGCAGATGCAGTAGCTTCTGGAGACGGACAGCAGGAGAAGGGACGCCTCCCAGGTGCATCCACAGCGAGGGGTGGCTCCGAGCTCATTTGAGGGCGTAATTAATCGGTCTCAGTCCGGGGCTAGTTTCCACGTGGTGAGCAATGTGTTTGCACTTTCAACATTATGGGCAACACCTTTCTCAGAGCCTGGGAATGTTCAAGGCCCCAGCTTGGCCTCCAACCTGCAGGGAAAACCCGCAGCTGACCGGGTCACAGAGGGGTCAGGACATGGCAAGAGGCAGGGGCTTTGGGGACCCTATGGATGGAGACCTGGGGCGGGGGGAGAAGAGGGGCCCCCGCCACCGGAGTCCACACGCTGGGTGGCGATGGTCCAGGCGCCGGGGCAGGGGCCACCACGTCATGCCCCAGGGTCGGGGCATAGCCAGGTGGTTCCTGCGCACTCCACACTCTATCCGGCTCTGAAGCCTTGCTGTGTGGACTTCTGCTTCGACAGCCCCGGTATGGCCTGAGCTGGGAGCCGCTCCTGGGGCTGACAGAACCCAGGGACTGCCACGAGCTGTGGGGAGAGCCATCCCAAGCCTGCGGGTGTGACTGTCCACCTCTGGCCATGGCGGGGCACCCTGAGAGCTAGAGAATAGTGCCCTCACCTGAGAAAGGCTGAGTGCCGTCAGGACCTGCTCCTCAAGGAAGAGGACTCTGCTGCCTCCCTTCTTAGTGCCAGAGGCCATAACGAGCCAGGGTCTGAAGACACCCTGGATGAAGACAGAGTCCCCCAAAACCAGTCTCTACAATGCCAGACGACACCAAGCACAGAAATGACAGCCGCTCCCCGAGGGGCCCAGCACGCCACTGTGGAGGTGCTGCTGACCAGGGCCCCCAAAAATGAGATCAGCAGGGCGAGCACCCGAGACATTCAGCTCCCATGCAGTTCTGGGAGGTGGCCAGTGGCCACTCAGTGGCCTAGACCAAAAGCGTCTCAACGGTGCCAGACCCTTGTGGAGCAGGGGAACCGACCCCTCCTGGGCACCCCCACTGCGCTGCCTGCACCCCTGTATCCTGATCTGATAGGCTTTGGGAGAAGCGGTGTTAGCAGGAGGCTGGGTGGTGACTCCCTGATGCAGGGGTGACGGAGGCTGCAGACATCTATGGCTGTTTGCACACACGCTGGAGTGAGCCACCCAGGTGACAGCTTTGGGGCCAGGCCTGGAGAGCAACTTGTTCATGCTGGGACGCTCTAGAATATTCCCTTTGAAGTCAGGAACTGCACAGACCCCCTCACATGTGTCTCAGCTGCTTGGTCCTGCCTGCTCCAGCCTCGGTCCTTCGCCTTGCTGCCCAAGGAGGGTCAGCGTGTGATTTGACCATCACATTCCTCCAGCACTGGGAGCTCCAGAAGCTTCTGCACTCTGCTCCAGCCTCCCCAAACCCTCCGATGCTCCAGCCTGCCCAGCGGCTGCCCAGGGGGGCCAGTAACACCACGCGAAGGTGCAGCGATGTTAATCCCCCAGGAGGGTAACTCCGACCCAGGAGAGCAGAAGACAGGAAGGGCTTGCAGAGAAACTCTTCTCCCCTCCTCCTCCCTGTGGACTGTTCTGAGCTGAGGGTCACTGCAAGGTCTCACAGGAGGGGGTGTGCAGATGCGGCCAGCTCCAACTTCAAAAAAACCCACGGCAGCTGAGTGAGACGCAGCCTTGCCTGTGGTTCCCCCCTCCCTGGCTCGGTGCATTCCTACCCCACACACGCATCCCTACGATTCACCCTTCCAGAAAACGTGTGCACTGAGCTTTGCGTCTGGCTACTTTCTTGGAAATGGAGGCTGAGGCTCCCACCGTCACCATGTCCACTCAGCACCATCACGGTGATCCCAGCCCATGCAATACGCAAGGAAATGAGCAACGTGAGGTCTGGAAAGACACGAATGTGCAGTCATTGATGATGCGGCCGTCTACCCTGGAAGTCCGAGTGAAGCTACTGGCGGCCGCCTGGGGGAGTAAGAGACGTCAGAGAGGGTGATCGACAGCCTGCCCGTGGCAAATAACAGCACAGCAGAAATCGTGGCTTTTATAAGAAGCCTTTCACAAAGCAATCGAAACCATAAGTTCAGGAGTAATATATACAATAGGAAGACATAAAGCGATATGGCCGGGCATGGTGGCTCACATCTGTAATCCCAGCACTTTGGGAGGCTGAGGCAGGTGGATCACGAAGTCAGGAGTTCAAGACCAGCCTGGCAAAGACGGTGAAACACTGTCTCTACTCCTGGCTCAGGCAGCTAAAGCAGGAGAATCGCTTGAACCGGGGAGGCGGAGGTTGCAGTAAGCCAAGATCGCACCACTGCACGCCAGCCTGGGCGACAGAGCGAGACTCCATCTCAAACAAACAAAAAAGCAATATAGAAGGATGTCTTCAAACGAAATATGCAGCCTACGTGAGAAGACACTCCAGTGTCCTCCTAATCAATCTATCAAGCAAATGTGACTGCAATCAGAATGCCTAAAATCCCAAGTGTTGGCAAGGGTTTCATTTCATTATTTTTTTGAGACAGTTTTGCTTTTGTCTTCCAACCCAGAGAGCAGTGACACAATGACGGCTCACAGCAGCCTCCGTCTCCCGGGTTCAAGCAATTCTCCTGCCTCAGCCTCCCCAGTAGCTGGCATTATAGGTGCCCACCACCACACCCAGCTAATTTTTGTATTTTTTGATAGAGACGGGGTTTCACCATGTTGGCCAGGCTGGTCTCAAACTCCTAACTTCAAGTGATCTGCCTGCCTCAGCCTCCCAAAGTGCTGGGATTCCAGGGGTGAGCCATCGCGCCTGGCCCTGGCAAGGGTTTTAAATGGAGTTCTCCTAGCCTGCTGGCGGGGTGTGTGTTCGAATTCCCCAGTCAGGGCAACTTAGCCATATCTGAGGACATGGAAGGTGGGAACCCCTACCACCTGGCAACCCCACTTCTCAGACCCACGTTCCTCAGGCAAATCCGCCCCAAGCTGGCGGTGACCGTGTTTCTCCCAGGTTGCGATGCCGATGGCAGGGCCGCTCTGGAAGAGAGTCTGGCAGTTTCTTCTAAAGGAAACCTACACCTTCCATGCAGTAGCAGGCCCCTCCTAGGCATCTGCCCGAAATGAAAACTGTGTATACGTGGACATTTATTGTGGCTTTACTGGCAGTCTCCAAAAACCAAAAACAAGGCAGATACCCCTCGGTGAGTGAATGCAGAAACGGGGTACACCCGTGTGACAAAACACGGCTCGGACTAAAACGGCACGGATGGCTGACACCCACAGCAACCTGGGTGAACTCAAAAGCACTGCCCCGCGGAAGCCTGCATGCTGTTCGACCCCACGCCCAGGATGTTCCCGAAAGGATAGATTTGTTTTTGAGATGGAGTGTCACTGTGTGGCCCAAGCTGAAGTGCAGTGGCACGATCTCGGCTCACTGCCACTGCTGCCTCCAGGGCTCAAGCGATTCTAGCGCCTCGGCCCCCCAAGTAGCTGGGACTACAGGTGCACACCACCACGCCAGGCTAGTTTTTTGTGTTTTAGTAGAGACAGGGTTTCACCACGTTGCCCAGGGTGGTTTCAAACTCCTGAGCTCAGGCAATCATCGGCCTCAGCCTCCCCAAGTGCCAGGATGACAGGCATGAGTTACCGCACCAGGCCCCAAAGGCTAGATCAAAGTGGAGACCAGACCTGTTTCCCAGAGCGGCGGGAAGGGAGGAAGGAAGGCTGACTGTAAGACAGCTGGAGGGAGGTTTCCCAGGAGATGGAGCTGCCCTGTATCCCAATGGCGATGATGGTATGTGAATCCACGTGTGTGTGAAAATTCACAGAACTGCACACCCCAAAAAGTCCTTCTGGCAAGGAAGTCAAGAAATTGGAACGCTTCCATGTTGGTGGTGGGACTGGGACTTGGTGCCGCCGCTGTGGAAAACAGTTCGGTGGCTCCTCGAAAGCTAAACAGAGAATTGGGGTAGGACCCAGCGATTCCAATCCTGCGTGCACACCCAACAGAATTGAAAGTAGGCCTCCAATGGTTCCACGTACACCCATGCCCACGGCAGCCTCCTTCCCCAGAGCCAAAAGCTGGACACGACCCAGTGTCCACTGACAGACGAACGGACCCACACAATGGGGTCCATCCATGCAGCGGAATACCACTCAGCCTAAAGAGGAGGGGCGTTCTGACCCCCACTCCCGCATGGATGACCTGGAGAACACCGTGCCGAGTGAAACAAGCCGCCTGAAAAGGGCAAGTGCCATGTGACTCCACAGACAGGAAGTTCTCAGAGTAGACAAAGTTATGGACAAAAAGCAGAATGGGGTTTGCCAGGGGCTGGGAGGAGAATGGGCAGTGAATGTTTAATGGGAATGGAGCTTCAGTTCGGGAAGATGAGAAAACTCTAGGTGCTGACAGTCACACAACGTCAATGTACCTTAATGCCACAAGTGGTACACTGGAAAACGGTGAAGATGACTGTTTTACATTATGTGTATTTTGCCACAATTTTCTTAATGCCATGAATAAGTCCATTTTACCGTACAATACTTCTTAAAGTGAAATAAAAGTGTGCAAAAAGGACAACAAACAACTGAGATGTGGCCGGGCGCAGTGCTCATGCCTGTAACCCCAGCACTTTGGGAGGCCAAGGCAGGCAGATCACGACGTCAAGAGATCGAGACCATCCTGGCCAACATGGTGAAACCCCATCTCCCATCTCTACTAAAAAAATACAAAAATTAGCTGGGTGTGCTGGCGCAGCCTGTAGTCCCAGCTACTTGAGAGGCTGAGGCAGGAGAATCACTTGAACCCGGGAGGCGGAGGTTGCAGTGAGCCAAGATTGCGCCACTGATTCTAAGAAAAAACAAGTCAAAACACTGGAATGTGCCTACGAATCTCCTGCACCTGTTAACACACAGGTTCTGAAGCCGAGCGTGGTGACACACGCCTATAATCCCAGAACTTTGGGAGGCTGAGGTAGGAGAATCGTTTGATTGCAGGAGTCCAGACCAGCCTGGGCAACATGGCAAGACCCTATCTCTACTGAAAACTATAAAACTACATGGTACCGCGTGCCCTGGGATGTGGAGGTCGCGGTGAGCCAAGTTCACATCACTGCACTCCAGCCCGGGCTGCAGAGCAAAACCCTGTCTCAAATGAACAAACGAAAACCAGGTTCTGGCTCAGCAGGCTTGGGGTTGGGTCGTGGTCAAAATTCCACATACCTGACACCGTCCCACAAAATACTGAAGCTGCTGGCCAGGGGCGGGGGCTGGAAGACAGCTACCGGCACATTCACTCCAGCACAGCTTCATGGAGCCAAAACTGCAAACCTAATGATAACCATCCAGGCTAAACAATCTGTTCACGCGACAGAAACCCACAGGGCAGCTGAAACAAAAGAACGCGGCTCACATGCATAAAAACAATAAGCAGGCAGGATGGTGAAGAAAAATCAAAAGGAAAAAGCACACTTGCCCTGTGATACTCATGGGAACAGCGGAAAACACACAAAATAAAGCTACCTATTGTACCTGGGGGCTCATATAAGCAGCAAAGCTAGAAAGACGGCACTGGGAAGCCCTCCACCGACCTCAGCAGCGGCCGCCTCCAGCAAGAGGGGAGGGGGTGGGACGGGGGTTTCACCTGCTTCCACACTGCTGTTTTTTTCACCTGAAGCAAAAACGGAAAAATGCTGAGATTGCTTAGTCTAGTAGGTAGATATTCATTACGTTGCTCTGTATGCACATTTAACTTTTAAAATGTCATAATAAAAAACGAGAGGCTGAGTGCAGTGCCTCACGCCTGTCATCCCAGCGTTTTGGGAGGCCAAGGCGGGCAGATGATCTGAGATCAGGAGTTCGAGACCAGCCTGGTCAGCATGGCAAAACCCCATCTCTACTAAAAATATAAAAATTAGCTGGACATGTTAGCACATGCTTATAATCCCAGCCTGTAGTCCCAGCTACTCGGGAGGCTGAGGCAGGAGAATCACTTGAACCTGGGAGGCAGAGGTTGCAGTGAGCCGAGATCGCACCGGTGCACTCCAGGTTGGGCAACAAGAGCAAAACTCCATCTCAAAAAAAAAACCAGGGAGGAAAATAATCCTGTAATCTCAGCATTTTGGAAGGCCAAGACAGGAGGATTGCTTGGGCCCAGGAGTTTAAGGCCAGCCTTGGTGACACAGTGAGACCTTATCTCTACACACACACACACACACACACACACACAAAATATTATTTTTTTGAGATGGAGTCTGGCTGTGTCCCCCAGGCTGGAGTGCAGTGACACGATCTCAGCTCATTGCAACCCCCTCCCAGGTTCAAGCGATTCTTGTGCCTTAGCCTCCCAAGTAGCTAGCATTGCAGGCATACAGGCCACTAGACCTGGCCAAAAAAAATTTTTTTTAATTTAGCTGGACATGGTGGCACACTTCTGTAGACCAAGCTACTCAGGAGGCTGGGATGGGAGGATTCCTTGAGCTCAGGAGGTTGAGACTGCAGTGGGCCATGTTTCCACCAGTGCACTTTGGCCTGGTTGACAGAGTGACATCCTGTCAAGAGAGAAAAGGGAGACAGGAAGGATGGAATGATGGAAGGAAGGAAATAGGGTAGAGAGAGAGAGGGAGGAAAGAAAGAAAAATAACCTGAAAAGTGTGTTAAAAACATGTAGGAGTTGGGTGTGGTGGCACATGCCTGTAATCCCAGCTACTTGGGAGCCTGAAGCAGGAGGATCACTTGAGCCCATGAGGAGTTCATTCCAGCCTAGATAAAATAGTGAGACCTTGTATCTCTTTTTTTTTTTTCAAGCATTTATAATAGGATGCTACCCACTGCAGTTTTTTATAGCCCAAATATGAAACTAACCTAACATGTAAAAAATAAAGAATTGGTTCAACTACCGCCGTATACCCGTAAAATACAGCACCACGCAGATACTTACTATCAGCTTGTGAGAAAGCCGCAATGCGGATGAATCTCTGAAGTATTTCCTTGAGGCCGGGCGCGGTGGCTCTCGCCTGTAATCCCAGCACTTTGGGAGGCTGAGATGGGAGGATCACTTGAGGTCAGGAGTTCGAGACCAGCCTGCCCAACGTGATGAAACCCCATCTCTACTAAAAAATACAAAAATTAGGTGGGTGTTGCGGTGGGCACCTGTAATCCCAGCTACTCGGGAGGCTGAGGCTGCAGAATCGCTTGAAGCCAGGAGACGGAGGTTGCAGTGAGCCAAGATCACATCACTGCACTCCAGCCTGGGAGACAGAGAGAGTCTGTCTGGAAAAAAAACAAAACAAAACAAACAATTTCCTTGAGTGAAAGACGCCGGGGCAAAAGTCCACTCACTGTATGTTTCCATTTCTATGAAGTATACGAACAGACAGCAGTAACTGACTGTGACAGGTCAGAGGGTGAGGATGGGGCACCAGGGAACTTCCCTGAGTAATAAAGTTTCTAGGTCTCATTATGGTGGTGATAAAACTGTGTATACAGTTGTCAAAACCCATCTACTGGCCAGGTGTGGTGGCTCATGCCTGTAATCCCAGCACTTTGGAAGGCCGAGGTAGGAGAATCATTTGAGGTCAGGAGTTCGAGACCAGCCTAACCAACATGGCAAAACTCCGTCTCTACTAAAAATACAAAATTTAGCTGGGCGTGGTGTCACGTGTCTGTAATTCCAGCTACTCAGGAGGCTGAGGCAGAAGAATCGCTTGAACCTGGAGATGGAGGTTGCAGTGAGCTGAGATCACGCCATTGCACTCCAGCCTGGATGACAAGAATGCCATTTACTTGAATAACGGGTGCCAAGGGCTACGGAGGGGGGTTGGGAAGTTGGTGTCTAATAGGCACAGAGTTCCAATTTTGCAAGATGAAGAGCTCCAGAGATGGGTGGTAGTGATGCTTACACAGCAATGTGAACGTACTTGATGCTGATAAATTCACTTGAAAATAGTTCATACGGTACATGGCATGTTATCGTATGCTATCGTATTTTACCATAATAAAAAAATAAGGTTTTTAAAGAAATAACTGGAAAAAAAGCCTACTTGAACAGCTGGGATGGGCATGTTATTGAGTTAACTATGCCTTGACTTTAAAAACGTTGGGGAAACCGTGGCATGGAGGTTTGCTATATATAATTAGTTGAAACAATTATATGCGCATCAGCGAGAAAGTGAGCCACCGCTCCTTCCGCATGGTAAGGATGCTTCAGGAAACGACCTTGTGCGTCCTCCCGGCGGCGAGCCTGCGGACGGCAGAGGGCGCGCGCGCACCGTCCGGGCCCCGAGCGCGCGTCCCGCGCGAGGCTGCCGGGCCCCGCCACGACCGTCGCCGCAGCCTTGGCGGCTCCCTGGCCCCTCCCAGGGTCCTCCCCAGCCCCGGAGACCCGAGGCGGCGTCTACATGCCCGGGTCGGGACTGACACCGCAGCCCCCTCCCTGGGTCGCGCCTGCCACCCGCGTCCACACCTGTGCTGGGAGTCGGTGCGGCCGCCGAGCTAAGCCGAGCCGAGCTGAACTGAGCTGAACCGGTCGGGGCACGCAGGCCCCTGCGCCCACCCCAGGCACGCGCCCAGCCCGCCGGCGCCTGCTGGGTGCAAAGGGCACAGGATCCAAGCAGCGGGGCTGCAGAAAAGCCACCGCCAGTCCTCTCAGAGCGCCACCTCCCCAGCCTTCCACCCTGGTTGGGGGCGGAACCTAAGTCACTCACTGCTTATTTGCACGAAAATGACCACGAGGATTCTAACAATCGCGCCCAAAGGCGCTCCCCTCCCCGGGGACAGCCCAGGCCCTCCAGGGGAAGCTGCGTTCCCCACAAAGCCACCCCCTGGGAGCCTCCAGGAGGGGCTCAAGGTCGCTGCCTGCCACCTGCTCCAGCCTGGCCAGGAGCTGCCCAGGGTATAACCAGAGCTCTTAGGGGCCAATGGGCACTCCCAGGCCACAGGCAGATGCGGACCACATCCCAGCTGGGCAGCAGACGCGCCGGTCCCTTCCCCATTAGGCTCACCTAGGCCTTGCAGGGGGAGCAAGCCAGGTGAGGCTTTCCCCCAAAATACAGCCCCTCTATCTAACCAACAACCTCCACGCATGGGGTCCCAGGCCCTTCCAAGCCTGCGACTATCTCCTCAGGTGCCTCATTCGCCCCCTGTGGCCACCCGAGCCCCCTCCGGGTCTCAGCCTGAATCGTCCTGCTCCCTCCCAGGACTAAGCCTCCCTCACTTTTCAAACCCAGCAAGCCTGCGTCCCTCACCCCTACTCACCAGGACCGACGTCGGGGTCCGGCAGCTCCAGCGCCGGGGTCCCCTCCAGCCAGGGCCTCCCTTCTCGCAGGGCCCTCCGCTTTGGGGCGCAGCCCCAACCCCAATCACCCCTGGGCTCCCATGGCTTCCTTCCGGGACAGCCCCACGCCCGCCAAGGCATTTGTTTGTCCTGTGTGCCAACTCCGCACCGGGAATGCACGCCAAAGCCACCCCCACCCCACACGGGCAACTGCCCGGTCCCCTCAGGCTAGCCAGGGAGGGAGCTGTAAGCACTTAGTAATCGCCAGCTGTGTGCTCAGCTCTGAAGCCGGCAGGGAGACTGAGTATGGAAATGGGGGACCCGGAGCCCCGCTCAGCAACCCCTGTTGCCCACAGTCCTCCCCACCCCCAGCCCGAATCGCCTTCGCACCCCGCGCTCTGGGGTCCTGGGAGCCCACCGTGAGTTCTGCGGTCGTCGCGCCAGCTTCATTTTCTGTGGCCCTTCATTCAACCAGCGGCCGAGGCCTCTCTCACAGCCCCAGGGTGACCCTGGGAGGCCCAGGCAGAAGGCGGACCACCCGCAGGCTCCCTCTCCACCTGGCAGCGGGAAGGGGGCCTTTTAGAAATGTCTGGGGTCTCTGGTCACCACCCCCCAAGAAAAAAAAATCATTACCTTCAAAGGCTCCCAGGCTCCCGGGCAGGGGTCTTTGTCCCCTTCCTCCGGGACAGTGAGGACTCCGCCCGCCCTCCCCGTCCAGCGCTTGTCTGACCCCGTCGCTCCCGCCCAGCAGCTACCAAGGTGCAATTAGTTCTTCCTGCCCCGGACTCGCCGCGTCCCCGCCGCGCGCGCGAAGCTGTTCCCACAGCGGTCGGCGGGGGGCGGCCACTCAGCAGCTCGCACGGGGGTCGTCGGGGCGACTTTCCACGGGAGCGGGAGGGCCAGGTGTCCTGGGGGGGGCAGGGTCGTCTTGGGGAGCACCCCTGGAGTTCGTGGATGTGTGGCCCGAGGCGGGCGGCTCGCCGGTGATCACAGCGTCCCGGGTCCGACCGAGTCCAGAGGGCTCCGGCTCCGTCCTGCGGGGGTCGTAGCGGGGCGAGCGCAGCCGCTGCAGGTAAAACGTGCGCCCGGGACGCGAGGGGCGACGGAGCGGGTCTGGGGAGGGCTCCCGGCGGCGGCCCCCAGCCAACAAAGGCTGGGCGGAGCGGGGAGCGGGGAGCGGGCCGGGGAGAGGACTTCGCGCCCGGGGCCGCTTGGCGGGACCGCCCGGGGTCTGCGCGGCGCGGTGGGGGTCCCGGGGGAACGCAGAACGCGGGGCCGGAGGGCTTCCTGGAGGCGGGGTCCGCGCGCACCGGGCCCGGGCGCCGTGTGGCCCCTTTAAGAGCCGGTCCCGGGGTGAGCGCGGAGGGCGGAAGGCGGCGGCGGCGGCGCGACCCGACCCGCACCCCCCCCGCGGCCGCCGCCTCCTGTCCTCACCCGGAGCCCGGGCTCCGCTGACGTCACCTGCCCCCGAGCGGCGCGCGCTGATTGGCTACAGGTGACGTCAGGGGCTTTTTTCGCTCGGCATGACCTCATCCCCGCCGGCCGCCCCGCCCTCCGCCCCGGGCCTGTCACTCGCGGCCGAGCGCGGCGGCCCAGCCCGCTCCGCGGCCCCCACGGCGCCCCCCGCCCCGCCGGACGCCGGACGCGGGAGCCCGAGCCCGAGCCCGAGCCGCGCCGGAACCGCCCGGCCGCGCCCGCCGAGCCGCGGGGCTGGGATGCGCGCCGCGAGCGCGCGTGCCCGCCCGCAGTGCGCGCGCCCCGGCCCGAGCGAGCGCTCCCCGCGGCGTTGGCGGCGGCGGCGGCGGCGACGGCGACGCGGCCCGCGCGCTCCCCCGGCCCCTGCCCCGGCTGCGCGGGCCCCCGCCGGGCCCATGGACGGCGCAGCCGAGCGGGCGCCCTGAGCGCGGCGCGGGCCCCCGGAGCGCCCCTCAGGCGAGCGCCAGCGAGGTGAGCTAGGCGCCGGCGGGGCGGGGGCGGGCGCCGGCGCGGACCGGGTTGGGGTTCACCAGCCCGGCCCAGGGGCGCTGGGGGCGGCTGCACCCCGCGGGCGCCCGGGAGGAGGAGGCGGCGGCCCGGGAGGCGCCGGGGACAGCGAGGCCCTTCCCCGCCCCCCGCAGCGCCCGGCGGACCCCGGCCCAGCCCACGCCCGCCGGCCGCGCTGCCGCCCTTCTCCCCGCAGCTCCCTCTCCGGGTGGGGAGGGCGGGGGACGCACATCAGGGACCCTCCGGGGCCACTTGCGATCCAGCGCGGATCCGTGCGAGCCCCCGCGACAGCCCCCGACGCCCCGAACGGCACCCCCGCGGGGGACACAACCGGAGCGGGCGGACCCGGGCCCTGAGCCCACCCGGGAGGTGCGGAGCCTGGGCCGTGGGAGGGACGCGGCGGCCTCTGGCCTGGGAGACCCCGGAAGGGGCCGCCCGCTGTCAGGGGAAGGCTGCAGGTCCATCCTCCCGAATGTCCAGGCCGCCTCGAGCCCCCACCCCGGGGTGCCCAACCGACCCTGCGGGATGAAGCCCCCGCGTCCTTCCGCCTGGTGCAGAGGCCGCCTTGGCGCTGGGGGATGGGCTGGCACAGCCAGGCTGCTGCGGCCACCTCGTAAGGCCCTGCTGCCTGGCCGGGGATGCGGAGTGGGCCAGGTGGGGGTACCTGAGAGTCTGGCCTGGAAGGGAGAGGGTGACAATAGGCCCAGCCCCCACCAGGTCACCCCGTCCGGGAGAATCGGCCTCCGACTCCCTGCTCCGGGGTGTACCGGCCTCTGCTGGGGGCAGAAGGGGCCCTGGTGCTGCATGATGGGGGGCGGGGACGCGGTGGGACGGAGGAGGGGGTAGAGGAGGCAGCAGGGGGTAGAGGAGGCAGCGTGGCTCCGCAGTGCTCTGGCTGTGCAGCCTCGGGTGGGGGTGGGGTGCTGCAGGCCGGGGAAGCTCCTTGCGTGCCCCTGCAAGGGTCTGAGTGGAGGTCCAGGCCCCTGCCGTCTCCCTTGCCTCCTTCCTGGCCCAGCCCAGTCTCAGACACTGTTGCACCTCGGGGGGTCCAGGGGTGGCTGTAGCACCCGGAGGACAGTGCCATGCATTCACTGTCAATAAGCACTGGATGCGGATGGCAGGTCATGTGACCCAAGCTGGAAGTTCATTCTGAGGTCTCATTGAAATACCTCCTGCTGCAGCCAGCCTGGGGCTGCACAAGTGTTTCTGGGCATGTTGCCGGGCAGGTTCTGTTCCTCTGGTGCCCTCTGTCCTCGGGGAGGCTTCTGGGAATAACGTCCCATGAACAGAGGTGCAGAAAGATGTTTAGAGCCAGTCTCTGCTCCAGGACTTCTCTCTCCTTAGACTGGGGCTGAAGTCAGGGCCTAGGAGCTACCACTGGACAGGCGCCTCCTGGAAGGGGCACCGGCCAGGGACTGAAGAGACCTAGGAGTCCCTTCTTGCAGAAGGCGGGGAAGAGGGCAGACCCAGGGCGAGAGAGAGATGGTTGGACTCTGGCCATGGGAACTGTACGGGCTGAGGCCCCTTCTGCCTGAGTTGCTCAGGGCCATGACCTGTGGAAGCTCCAGGCTGGTCCCAGTGTTTCTCGTGTGGCACAGTGACCGGGAGGAGGGCTACAGGCCCGGTGGGAAGGGAAGGAAACTGGATTGTCCGGCTCTGAGGGTCAGCTGTCACAGCCCCCTGTGCCAAGCCCAGACCCTGTTCCTGGGATCACAGGCAACCTCCAGCCCACTCCACTTTCTCCCAGGTCCACAGCTTCCCAGGCCAGGGTGGCTCTCCCTGGCCTTGCTGTTGGCCCAGTGGAGCAGAGTGAGGGCAGCTTGAGTCCTGCAGCGCTAACCCAGAGAGCTGAGGGGATGCAGGGATGAAGGCGTTTGGGGGAGCCCAGTGAGGGCAGATGAGCTAACCTGTGAGAGTGCAGGGCCCCTGCCTTCCAGAGGCGCCACCCACCAGTCTCTCCCCAGCCTCCTTAGCATGATGACTTCTGCCTCCAGAGGTGCCCCGGTGACAGTGAGCCGGACAGCTCTGAGGGCCTGCCTGGGTGTGAGGGGGAGGCATGGTCCCATCCCCCCATGGCTGGCAGTCCTGGCAGCTGTCTCTGAAGGTAGTGAGTTCCCTGTCTCTAGGTGCTGAGCAGAAGGTAACCTGATGAGAATGCTCTCAGTGGAGAGTTGGGGATGGCCCGGGACTCCCTGGTCCCATTTGTGCTGCGTGGGGGTCTAGGGTATGGGAGCTCTCTTGTGTGAGGAGTCTGGAGCTGGCCCCTGGGGCGCTGGGGTCCTGGGATTCCCGGAATTCTGCGTGCAGAGGGCAAGGACGTGCTTGGACTCTGGTGCGTGCCCAGCACCACGTGCGTGTGTGCACATTCTCACGTGGGTACTTGCACACAGGCAGGTGGATTGTGGGTAAGCTGGGAGCACCAGTCCGTGTATGGAGTGGGTGTGCAAAGGGGTGTGTTCTGGCACGTACAGAGGGCAGTGTGCATGCCGCCCTGGAGTCAGGCTGCTATGTCCCAGGGGAGGGCGGCCGCCTGCTGCCTCCTGGAAGGTGTGGGCCTGGGAGGAGCCTCCTTCTGACTGAGCTTGTAAACTTCCTCCTGGGCTCAAAGACCTTTGAAGAGGGTATATGGGCTGTACCGGGGGTTGGAGGGGGACATCCCGTCAGCCATGGCTGTCACCACCCGACCCATAGGCCCTGGAATAGCAGGGCCACATGTGCTCAGGAGGGCTTGGGATGTGGGGCAGGGAAAGAACCAACATCCACGTTTCCTTTCCTCTGTTCCCACATGGCCAGTGCTGGCCCCACTGATCTGCACCAGGCGGTCCCTAGTGTCTCCGCTCCTCACCCCACCCAACCTGCCCCAACCCTGGCATAGCTGGGCCCTGAACCTTAGCATCTGGGGAGCCAGAGGTGAGGGACCGTCCCCCTGGGAGGTGTATGTCCAGAGACCCTGTAGGTGAGGATGCTCTCCCAGAGGCCAGCACAGCACGGAGGCTTCCTGCAGGAGGGGCACTCTGCCTCAGAGGGGCGGGAGGCGGTGAGCTGCAGGGAGCAAGCCTGGGCACGGCGGGTACTGGGAGTGGACAGGAAGGTTAGGACCAAGAAGGGCAGAGGGGCAGAGGGGCTGGGGAACCCGCCCCACTGGGCTCTGGACTGCCAGGCACCTGCTGGGGTGGGCGGGAGCGAAGGGAGGGGCACATGCCCACTCTGCAGAGGAGCCTGCTCCACGGCGGCGGCTCTGCTGTTGCCATGGCGACGATGGAGGTGCTCACTTGCTAATGAGTCCCCTTCGGCTGCAAATAACAATACTGTTGCCGGTGATAGGCCCAGCTGCAGCTCGGGGTTACTTGGGAGGCAGGGTAGGGCCAGGTAAAGGCCAGACCCATCCTCCCGCACCTCCAGCCCCTGCCCACCTACCTCCCTGCAGCCGGACTTGCCCCTCCGTCCGCTCCCTCTCGGGCTCAGGCCTGGCTGTCTGTGGTGCTGGCACCCCCCTCCACCTCTCGGTGGTGTCAGGACTCCAGGCTGTATGATGGCCAGGCCCTGGCCGCAGGGAGCGCAAGGGCTTCTCCTCACACCTGGCCTCCTCCCTGCATAGCGGATGGTGAAGGGGAGGTTAGCGGGGGGAGGGGTATTTGCTTCTGTTGTTTTCAGTGAGAGAGAATCCACCCCCACTTAACAGATGAGAACATTGAGGCCAGGGATGCTCCTAAAAGGACCCCCAAGTGTCTCTGCCCCCACGGCCTTCTCGGGGTCCTAGGCCTCTGAGCTGGGCCCTTGGGCGTCGTATGGGGCAGCTAGAGCCACTGTCTCCCCAGGACCGCTCATCTGGACCCTTGCATCTTGCCACCTGCGCAAGGCTTGAGTAGAACTCAGAAGAGGCCCTTTGGCTGTTGAACTTGCCAGGTGTGGTCCTGGGGAGGGCACCCTGTGGTGGAGGCTGGAGCAAAGGCCGGGGAGCGGCATCCGAGTGGGATCCCGAGGCCCCGCTGACCAGGTGCCACCATAGGCCCAGGTGTCAGCCTTGGGATCAGCTGAGGCAGGTGTTTCCCTGGGCTCTGGTGGCAGCAGGGGTCGTGGGAACACGCAGATGCCTGGGCCTGGGCAAGGCAGGAGAGGCCTGGCGGGAGCCCAGTGTGAAGTGTCTGGAGGAGAGTGAGTTTGAGGCTGGGGCTCCTGGGCAGGGAGGGGCTGGGACCTGCCCCTCAGGCTGGATTCGGGCTGGGCTAGGGACACGGTCCGGTCCCTACTGGCCTTCCACCTGCTGCTCCGTGAACTTTCCCAACAGCCCCCAGCCCCACCGGCCTGGGAACTGACCCAGAGAGTCCAGAAACGGTGATGGCCACTGTCCTCAGCCCATTTGCAGTGATGGGTGTCCTTAGGGCCCCTCCCCCCAGGGCCCCTTGTGGCTGTGGTTGGGGGCCTGGCTTGCTGAGAGCCCTCTGCCCACCGGAGCCCCCTCTGCGCAGCCTCCCCTCACCCCTGAGCTGGGTGGAGCAAACTTCCCAACTGACAGGCAGCCATGGGGGCCCCGGGAAGATGGCCTTGCAGGGACACCCAAGGCCATCTTCGCAGTGTAGCCTGGAGTGGGTTCCACCCCTGCCCTAAGCCTCAGTTTCCCCATAGTTAAAGCAAACTCATCATCCTTCCTCCATGTGCCTCCTAGGAACTGTGAGTCTAAAGTGGACCCACAGGAAGGCCAGTCCTGGCAGGTGATGGGAAGATGGGCCCCGAAGTGGGGCAGTGACAGAGACTTGTCACCAAGCCTGCAGGAGGGGCTTCTAGAGACCCCATCCCCAGACACGCCTCCTCCGCCTGCCTGCCCTTCAGTCTGAGGGCTTTGCAGGCCATGCCAAGGGCCTGGCACCTTCGAGTCCCTGACACTGACCTCCCTGCTAGGGCTGCCCCCCGTCCTGGGCTCCAGCAGCTCCTGAAGGGGTCCCCAGACCCCAGGCTCTGCTGAGGGTGGGGCACTATGTGGGTATGACAGACCCCTGCAGGAGCCAGGCACTCACCCCCAGCAGGCACATGGCGTGCACTAAGCCTCAGCCTGCAGGCCAGGAGGGCAGCAGTGGCAAAGGAGCCGTGCCTCTGTGCCCAAGCCTCTCCCGCACCCTGCCTGCCATCCGGCTGCCCTGAGAGCCCACTCTCAGGCAGAGGCAGCCCCCAGGCCACCATCCGCCAGGGGCTGGATTATCGGCTTACGGAGCCACCCTGCAGTCCAGGTTCTGGGGATTGGACTCCCCAGGACTGTGCCGAGGGAGGGAGGGGCAGGTGTGAGGACAGTGAGCCTGGAGGAGGGCAGAGGGCTGCGCCATGAGGGAAGGTGAGGCGCCATCTGGACCCCTGACTTGCTGAGGGTCCTGTGGTGGAGAAGATGCAGAGGTCAGAGCAGGGAGATGCCTGCATCCCAGGGATGAGATGGAATGTTCTGGAATGCATAAGTGTCCATGAAGTCCAGGGCCCAAAGGAAGGACCCCTGGCCTCGTCCTACCTGCCAGTCCAGTCCAGTGCTGTGGGCTCATTTGTCCCCCTCTGCCTTGCTGCATCCTGCTGAGAGCTGGCCTTGTGACCTGGACAGGGTCTCTCCGGAGGGAGGAGGGTCCCCGCAGGCACATGTTGGGCTCAGATGTCCTGGCTGGCTGGCTGGGGTCCCAGCTCTGGCCTGTCCTGGGAGCTTCTGGGTGCCACGAGGGAGTCTGCAATGCGGCTGACCGTCCCCCTGTTCCTGCAGGTCCAGCACCATGTGCTAGGTCACTCCCAGCGCAAGGCCACACGCTGGGCCATCGGAGCAGCCCCTCCTCACTTCAGGGGTCACCCTCCCCACCACCCATTGCCCCACCATGGCCGGGGACCGGCTCCCGAGGAAGGTGATGGACGCGAAGAAGCTGGCCAGCCTGCTGCGGGGCGGGCCTGGGGGACCGCTGGTCATCGACAGCCGCTC
The DNA here is from genome assembly GCA_004027835.1 of Alouatta palliata. Lineage (NCBI taxonomy): Eukaryota > Metazoa > Chordata > Mammalia > Primates > Atelidae > Alouatta > Alouatta palliata. The sequence continues at coordinate 20,715 of PVKV010007587.1, forward strand.
CTTCGTGGAGTACAACAGCTGGCACGTGCTGAGCTCCGTCAACATCTGCTGCTCCAAGCTGGTGAAGCGGCGGCTGCAGCAGGGCAAGGTGACCATCGCGGAGCTCATCCAGCCGGCCACACGCAGCCAGGTACCCAGCCCTCCGCCCGCCGGCCTGCGCAACTTCCAGAGCCCACGGCCAAGGAGTCCTCAGCTCGGGCAGCCTCCCTCCTCTGCCCTCCAGCCCAAACTGGGCTCCTTGGGGTCACAGCCAGGGGCATTTGGGGCAGTCCCGTCTGGCACTTGCCTCTCACCTCTGCCTGCTATCCCTGCTCAGGGCGCCCCCCCCCACTCCCTGCAACACCCTTCCCCCCCCTCCCCCCAAGTCTTCCTCACTCAGCGCTTGCACAGAGGTGCTGGCCCTCCCCACGCAGACGGGACTGTGTGGCTGGGACCGGCCCAGGCTCATAGAGAGGAGCAGTGAATGGAATAGCCAGGGGTGAACACACAGGGATGGGAGCAGCCCAGACGCCCACTCAGGAGAGGGACAGCTGTGTCGTCCACTCCGACTGCTGTGAGGACAGGAGGGGTGGTCAAAAGGCACACGTGAGCAGCCCGTGTCCCCGTCCCCGTCCCACAGGACAGGAGAGGCGGTCAAAAGGCACACGTGAGCAGCTTGTCCCCGTCCCACAGCTCCCCCAGCCCCAAGTATTCAGGGACCCAAAATTCTCTCTGTGACCCCTCAGGAATGTCCTTCTGGGGAAGGACAGCTCGTTCCACCTCAGGACCATCAGGTGCAACTGGGGAGGGACCAGCCAGGCTGTTGACTTGTGAAGGTAGCGGCACCTTCTCCGACTGCCCCACAGGGGGACAAGGGTGACAAGCTGTCAATCCTGGAGGCTTTGAGAGGAGTCTGGGTCACTGATATGCCCCGTTCGGAGTCTGGGACATGGGAGGACGCAAGTGAGATGGCCACTGGCCAGGAGTCCGCCCGCCCCAAGGCCAGAATTGGCTTCCAACAAGGGGAATCCGGTGATTAATGACCCCCGGTGAGGACTCCCAGCAGAGTGCGATCCCATTGGCTGCCGGTGACGTCACCCGGCCTGGGGTTGGCGGCTCAGCTGGCTTAAGGGCCGAGTGTGCTCGCCGGGCGGGGGCACCGGTGCTGTCTGAGCAAAACCCGTTCAACATCTGGGCTGGCCCTTCTGGCAGGGGAGGACGACAGGAGGAACCCAGCTTCCAGCTGCTGCCTCTGGAATTGGTGCAGGACCTGGGTCCTGCTGCAGTCCTCTGTTTCTCCGCTGGGGGTTGGGGAGGGGAGAGGGTGGAGAGCAGAATTGCTGGCTCCAGAGTTAGCCCCACTGAGAGCCCACACCTGAAGGCACCGCCTCTGGAATCCCTGAAATGGGCCGAGCCTCCCTTTCCCTCCACCACCCCGGAAGCCAGCCAGGTTCTGTCCTGAGCTCCCATCGCACTCACCTGTCTCCTCGACACAGGCCTGGCCAGAGCGTCCGTCCCCTTCTCCCATGTGCATGGCATGGGGGCCCAGCTGCAGGAGCCCACCCCTCCCTGCCCCCGTGGCTTCTGTGTGGCGTGGGTGTGTGCACCCGGCCTCTGGCAGGTGGAGGAGAGTGTGTGAGGTGTGTGACTTCGCCTGCCCTCCCCCCAGGCAGCAGAGTGACAGCTTTCACCTCCCATCATCCGATACCCTCACTATTCCCTTGGGCCAGTGTGGCTGGGACAGGGCCAGGGCATCAATAGGTGGGAGCAGCGTGCTGACCTCTGTCCCACGGCCGCCAGGTGGAGGCCTCGGAGCCACAGGACGTGGTGGTTTATGACCAGAGCACACGGGATGCCAGTGTGCTGGCCGCAGACAGCTTCCTCTCCATCCTGCTGAGCAAGCTGGACGGCTGCTTCGACAGTGTAGCCATCCTCACAGGTGAGTCTGGGACCCACACCTCCCCGAGGCACTTGGTCTGTCAGCAGGGGCTGGGGCTGGGGCTGGGGCGTCAGAGTGGTCTGTCAGCAGGGGCTGGGGCTGGGGCTGGGGCGTCAGAGAGGCCAGCGTCTGCTATGCACAGGGGGAATCTCCATACATCTGTGGTTCTCGAGGCCCCACCATCCTCTCCCCGGGACCCCCACACTTCAGGACCCACCAATGAGTTTATCGTCAACACAGAAGGAAACCCCAAAGTACAACTCAGCTCCGGAGGTGTATGGTGAGGCCTGCAGGCATGGGACTCTGCTCCCCTTCCCGGAATGCCTGGCAGAGGCAGAGGCAGAGGCCTCACCCTCTGGAAACTCAGTTGGAGCCATGGGGTCTCAAGGAAGTCTCCCCACCCTGAAAGCCCAGCTGAGTGCAGGCTGCCCAGCATCAAGGCTGCTGCCTGGGTCCCAGCAGAGAGCCCCCAGGGATCCCTGTGGCCCAAAAGCAGCCTGGGCAGCTGGCCCCAAGCCCTGGAGGCAGGGAAGCCACCCCACTACACACTTATATGCACAGATACACACACATATACACTCATACACACACTCATACACTCATACACACAGATACACACTCATACACACATACACATACATACAGATACACTCATATACACTCATACACACAGATACACACTCATACACTCATACACAGATACACACATATACACTCCTACACATACACAGATACACACTCATATACACATACAGATACACACTCATACACACACAGATACACATACACACACAGATACTCATACACACTCATACACACAGATACACATACACATACACATACAGTCATACACACAGATACACACAGATACACACTCATACACAGATACTCATATACACACACAGATACACATATACACATACACACAGATATATACACTCATACACACATACACTCACACATACACACACACTCATATACACATACACACAGATGCACACTCATATATACTCATACAGATACACACACAGATACACACATACACATACAGATACACATACAGACACATACAACACAGATACACTCATACACACAGATACACACTCATACACACAGATACACATACACTCATACACACACATACATACAGATACACATACACACAGATACACACTTGTACACATACACACACATACAGTCATACACACAGATACACACACACACTCATACACACACACATATACACATACACAGATATATACACACTCATACACACACACAGATACTCATACACATACAGATGCACACATACATTCATACACACACTCATACACACAGATGCACACTCATATACACTCACACACAGATATACACACTCATATACACTCATACATACACTCATACACACAGATGCACACTCATATACACTCATACACAGATATACACACTCATACACACAGATGCACACACACACTCATACAGATACACATACACTCACAGATGCACTCATATACACTCACACACACATACACTCATACACACATACATATACACATACACACTCATATACACATACACACATCCATACAGATGCACACTCATATACACATACACAGATACACACATACACATACACACAGATTCACACTCATACACACAGATACACACATATACTCATACACACAGATATACACTCGTATACACTCATACACCCTCGTCTCCGAGGGTGCTTTCCTCCCCTGGGCTGTGGCTGAGAGTGAGTCGGAAGAATCCACCAAATGGGGTCTGCCCAGGTCCCAGAGCCAGGTGGAGCTGGCCTGTCCGAGGGACCTGCACCTTCCCCCACCCAGGGCTGGGGTCTGTGTTCAGGCTTCTGCCACCCAGCCTCTGCTACCAGCGGCTGTGGCAGGCAAGCAGAGGGTGTGGGGGACTGCGGGGTGCAGGCGCGGTGGGGCGGGGAGTGGGCAGCCAAGCCAGGCCCTTGGCCCGGCATCCAGTGAGAGAGGGACCTTCAACACAGCCTGAAGGTGACTGGGGGGGGCGGTGAGCAGTGACAGCCGCTTTGGCCAGGCCGACCTCCCAAGATGCCTTGTCCTGGGACGTGAAGGGCACCCAGGAGGCATAAGGATGGTCTGGTATCTCTGGCAGGAGCACTGAGGCCAGGCTCCCTCCCTACTTGTCTGCGTGCAAGTCCAGTGCCCTGCACTGCGGGGTGGCCATGTTCAGAGGGGGTCTGGGCGCCTGTGCATGGCTCTGGGCGTCTGGTGACCAGCATCTGCCTCTGCATGTGTGTGTACGTGGGTGCATGTGAGCATGTGTGTGCACATGTGTGTATATGCAGGTGTATTTGTGTGTGTACTCGCCCGTGCTTGTCTGGGTGGGATGTGGGATTTGTGTGCACATGTGTGAATTCTCTGAACCAGAAGCCACAGGATGATACACTCTGATCCAACCCTCATCCCCTGGGTTCATTTGAGGGCTGAACTGGTGGGGAAGGGAGGGGAGAGAGAGTAGTTTGGGGCTTTTTACAGGTTTCCAGGTGTAGTAGGACCCCTCCCAAGGGCCAGCTTGCTGCCCTAGCCAGGAACGGGAACCAGGAGGCCTTTCTGTGAGGCTGAGAAGGGTCCCAGAGTGGCAGCCCCCTCCCCCAAGGTGGATCCTGGGAAAGTTCCCAGCCTGGAAGGTCCTGTCTCCCTCAAGGCCAGGGTGGGACGGTGTGGGCAGCTGGGGCCCTCACCCTGCACTGATGGGTGGGACAGCATGGGTGTGGGCATGGGAGGGGCCGGGCTTGGGCTGGGGTTTGCCAGGAGGGCGCTCCTAGGGCCTGGCAGTGCCCGCTGACTCTCGGGACCCTCTGAGCTGCCTTTCTGTGCTGACATCCGCCCTGCAGGGCTCAGTCCTTGTCCCTTTTCTCCCGAAGCATAGCTGCCAAGGAGTCCTGGCCCCCATGGTATAGAGGGGGGGCTCGTGGCGACACCCAAGCAGGACCCACACTTGGGATGGCCCCCACGGGTCATGCCCTCAGTCCCCCTCCCACCCTGAGGTGGGCACAGACCCTGCTCTGGGCTGGCTCTGGAAGAACCAGGGAGAGTGGGAAGTGACATATTGAGTGGGACATGGGTGCTGCACTTAGGAGAAGGGACAGTCCAGGATCCCACTCCACAGGCAGCTCCTTGGTCCATTTGCAGGGACAGTAGAGGCCAGAGCATGAGGACCAACCCTCTCTCCTCCCCAAAACAGGGCAGGTTTTCCTGCTTCCCCAAAACCTGCCCTGTTTCGGGGAGGAGAGGCCGTGCTGGGGTCCCAGGACTGCGGTGAACCCCACCTCCCTCTACCACTCCTCTCCCCTACCTCCAGCTGTGCTGCTCATGATGCTGGGAGTCAAAGCGGCAGGGGAGGGGAGAGGGGCCCGGCCCTTTAAGCAGCGGCCTTGGATCCCAGCTGAGGGACTGCGTGGCAAGTGGGTGGGGTGGGGGCCCCTTCCTGGTGGGGAGTCCGGGGGTCATGGAGGTGGCAGGCAGAAGCATGTCTGTGACTGCGGCCATAAGCACTTGCGGGGTCTGCCAGGTGGCTCGGTAGGGGCACGCGTCCTGGTACACACGCTTTCATTCGAGTCTGGGATTTCATTGTGAGTAGCAGGCGAGCTGCAGGCACCCCCCCCACACACACACATACCCCTGAGTCAGGGAGCAGGGATAGTGCGAAGGCACCTTTGGGGAGGCCTGGGGATAGGGGTGCCTCCCCCGGGCCCAAAGCGTGCTGGGACCTACAAAGGGCCCCTCACTGAACCCCAATGCCCCTCCCTTGTCACTCACCCGCCCTAGAGCCTAGGTGGTCCTGAAATCCCTGGAGTCTCAGTCCCTGCTAGGCCTGGCATCCACAGTGGGCTCTGTGGGGGGCATCCATGCTACCCGCTCTGCCGGGGGAGGTCCTGGGAAGCTTCCCCGGGGAATTGCTGCCATGGCTGTCAGTCTCTGCACCTGTCCAGAGACTTTCCTGCCTTACCTCCTGTGGGAGAGGGGAGGGTTCTGATGGAATCCCCCCGCCACCACCACTCCCTTTGGCCAGGCCCTGAAGAAAGCAGAGAGTAAGGCCGGAGATCTCTGGGAGAGCCACAGGGAGAGGGGAGGCAGCAGCTACCAGGGAGGAGCCTGCAGAGAGACAGTGCGGCCCCTGCCCTCCCAGAACATCAGCAGGAACATCCAGGGCTCCTCTGGGTCAGGTCGGTGAACGGAAGCCGGCCACAGCCCAGCCTCTGCTCAGGGGAACCTGCGAGCTGGAGCATCGTTGGTGACAAGTCACCTGTTTCCCCCTGTCCAGCCAGCAGCTTCCCACAGAAGGGACTGTTTCTCCAAGGCTGCTGCCTCCACCCGCCCAGCCTGGAGTTTCCACCGTCTCCACAGTCCCCACCATCACGCCTTTTCTGGGGACATGAGGAGCTGGCACCGCAGGTGTTCTGGTTGGGGATTTGCACACAATCCCCTATGCTCAGGAGTTACCCAGGTCCCTGCCACCAGCCTCTTCTGCAAACCAGGACAAAACAGCTCTGAGGTCCCCCGGCCCTGAGCCCCCGCCTTCAAAGCCCGGCCTCCTCCAGGGGGAGCGGGCAGGCCTTAGCCCAGTGGTCTCATGCTCTGCACCAGCAGGAGCCGGCTTGTCATGGGGCCTCATGTCCCAGAAGGCATCCCTGGGGTGGTGCTGGGCAGTGCCAGCCTCACCCTCCAAGAGCTGGCGGCCACCAGGTGGTTGCTGCCCAGTTTCTGGTCCACATTGGTGGTCACCTCAGCCAGGTTGGGGCGGCCAGGTCCATTCTCGCTGTGCGTCCTCGTCCTCAGTATCTTCTCGAAGCTGCACAACGCCATGCAGCAGGCAGGCTGAGGGAGCGGAGACCTGCGGTGGCCACTGAGTCACACGTCCCAGGGATTCGTGCTCCGAGGAGTTCCTCCCACCAGCCCATGCCTCGGACTTGGATGTGTGTGGAAGGAGGCGGCACTCGCTTGTCACATGTGCAATGGGTGCCCCCTGCCTGCCCCAAGTGCCCCCGGTGCCCAGGGCTCCTCCACTCTTCCTGCTTGGTGGAGTGGAGCCATAACCAGACACAAATGCCCCGAGGGCTGTGCCAGGGTGATGTCATGCCTGGGGAGGGGGAGGGGACAGCCTCTCGGAAGCCCTGGCCTCCTGGTCCTGGCACCCAAGCCTGGGCCTGGGGCTCCCAGCCAGCTGGAGGCAGGGAGGCGTTGCATCAGCGCTGGGGAGGAGGAAGACCCAGCCTGGCCCCAGGCCACTGGTATTGGGGGAGGAGCTGGCAAGGGCCTCTCCTCTGGGCTGCATGACCCACACCGTCCTCGGGAGCCCCCTATGGTCTCTGCGCCTGCCCCTGCCCGGGCCTAGCACGTGCCATGCTGGCCAGCCACCTCAACCCCACCTTTATGGGCATCACAGCCGCGTCCTCGGCTGGCTCAGCCCCTCATTAACGTGAGGAGGAATGTGGGCGTGGGCTTGGGCTGTGGATGTGGGACAGCACCCCCGCCCCTCCAGCAGCCAGACCAGGTGCTTGGCCAGAGGCTGGCCAGCTGGGCTCCAGCTCGGGTCTGGGCTGGGTGTGACTGATCCTCAGCAGTAGATGGGGTGCCCTCGGCGGACGGGGCGCCCTAGGCAGACAGGGCACTTCAGGCAGACGGAGCGCCCTGGTGGTTCTCTCAGCCCACCTGACAGGCCTCCTCCTCCCACAGGGGGCTTCGCCACCTTCTCCTCCTGCTTCCCTGGCCTCTGCGAGGGCAAGCCTGCTGCCCTGCTACCCATGAGCCTCTCCCAGCCCTGCCTGCCCGTGCCCAGCGTGGGACTGACCCGCATCCTGCCTCACCTCTACCTGGGCTCACAGAAAGACGTCCTCAACAAGGTGTGTGCGCAGCGGAGTGGGGGGAGGGGAATCAGTGGGAAAGGGGCAGGAGCTCCAGAGCCAGCCTGGCAGCAGTGTAGGGATGAGGGGAGAAAGGAGCTAAAGGCAGTGGATGAGCTGGGTGTGTGAGAAGCATGGGTGGGGGCCCAGGAGGACCCCAGGCTCCCACCCATGCCCCTGGCAGGACCACAGCAGGGCTTGGGGGAGGGCCCAGCAGGGCTGGGTGGAGGAGCAGGGAGCTGGCATGCCAAGCTGCAGATGTCACTGGGCCCCTGGCCAGCTCTGAAAGAATCCCGTGTTTTAAAAATGGTGACAAGTGAAAAGGGTAAAAGCCACCACCCAGGCAACCATAACATTCCTGGGAGCCCACTGCCGGCATGGGCAGGGCCTGCAGACAGAGCCCAGCCTGCCTGCCTCCGTCCCCCGCACGGGCCCAGGATGCCAGGGCGGAGACCAGAGAGGCCTCCTGGGCCCACCCCTGATACACTGGGATCCAGGACAAATTCCAAGGCTCCCAGGATTCTAAAGGCCCTCCTGACGGCAGGGCAGGGACAGCCTCCACCTTCGCGCCTGCCCTGGAGCCTCTCCCACCCCTTTCCAGCCTGTCCTCCCGTCCCTCCAGGATCTCATGACGCAGAATGGAATAAGCTACGTCCTCAACGCCAGCAACTCCTGCCCCAAGCCAGACTTCATCTGCGAGAGCCGCTTCATGCGGGTCCCCATCAATGACAACTACTGTGAGAAGCTGCTGCCCTGGCTGGACAAGTCCGTCGAGTTCATTGGTGAGTCTCTGCCGGCCAGCGGAGGGCGGGACCTGGCTGGAGGAAGGCTGGGACTGGGCGTGGCCACAGCCACAGGAGGGGTCCCCGGGAAGTGGCCTGGATGGTCGGCAGTCGGGAAGGTGCGGTCTCCTACCCGGGGCAGGGAGGAGCTGCCCCCCAGGACCCTCACCTGCCCCCATGGCCTACCTGACCAGATAAAGCCAAGCTGTCCAGCTGCCAAGTCATCGTCCACTGTCTGGCCGGCATCTCGCGCTCCGCCACCATCGCCATCGCCTACATCATGAAGACCATGGGCATGTCCTCTGACGACGCCTACAGGTACCGCCTCCCCCGGCCATGCACCTGTGGCTCACAGCGTCGCCTCCTTCCCGCAGCTGCTCGCTTGCGCCAGAAAGGTCCCACCTTCCAGGACCCCCGGCAAGGGAAGGGGGTCTAAGACCAGCCCAGCGCACACGAGCTGGCCTGCGGGTGCGTCACGTGGGCAGCCTGGCCCCGGGGGCGCCTGGAGCTGAGCCTCCTCTCCCACAGGTTCGTGAAGGACCGGCGCCCGTCCATCTCGCCCAACTTCAACTTCCTGGGCCAGCTGCTGGAGTACGAGCGCAGCCTGAAGCTGCTGGCTGCCCTGCAGGGCGACGCGGGCATCCCGTCAGGGACGCTGGAGTCTCCGCCCAGCCCCGCACCCGGGGCACCGCTGCCGCGGCTGCCGCCACCTACCTCAGAGAGCGCTGCCACCGCCAGGGAGGGCGGCCCGAGCGCGGGCGGGGAGCCCCCGGCGGCCCCTGCCACCAGCGCGCTGCAGCAGGGCCTGCGCGGCCTGCACCTCTCCTCCGACCGCCTGCAGGACACCAACCGCCTCAAGCGCTCCTTCTCGCTGGACATCAAGTCGGCCTACGCGCCCAGCCGGCGCCCCGATGGCCCCGGGCCCCCTGACCCCGGCGAGGCCCCGAAGCTCTGCAAGTTGGACAGCCCGTCGGGGGCCGCGCTGGGCCTGCCCTCGCCCAGCCCGGACAGCCCGGACTCCGCGCCCGAGGCGCGTCCGCGGCCCCGCCGGCGGCCCCGGCCCCCCGCCGGCTCCCCCGCGCGCTCCCCCGCGCACGGCCTGGGCCTGAACTTCGGCGACGCGGCCCGGCAGACTCCGCGGCACGGCCTCTCGGCCCTGTCGGCGCCCGGGATGCCCGGCCCCGGCCAGCCAGCCGGCCCCGGGGCCTGGACGCCGCCGCTCGACTCCCCGCGCACCCCATCGCCCGACGGGCCGTGGTGCTTCAGCCCCGAGGGCGCGCAGGGAGCGGGCGGCACGCGGTTTGCGCCCTTCGGCCGGGCGGGCGCGCCGGGACCCGGCGGCAGCAGTGGCGGCGACCTGCGGCGGCGGGAGGCGGCGAGGGCCGAGCCCCGGGACGCGCGGACGGGATGGCCAGACGAGCCGGGCCCGGAGACGACGCAGTTCAAGCGCCGCAGCTGCCAGATGGAGTTCGAGGAGGGCATTGTGGAGGGGCGCGCACGCGGCGAGGAGCTGGCCGCCCTGGGCAAGCAGGCGAGCTTCTCGGGCAGCGTGGAGGTCATCCAGGTGTCCTGACCCCTCCGCGGGGTCCCAGCGCCCGCAGCCGGGCCCGTTATACATATATATTATATATAATGCAAAGAAAGGTAAATGGTTTTACTGCGATTTTTATCGAGAAGTAAATATTTCGATTTTTTATTTATTTAAGCTGTTCATTCTGGCAATGATTTGGCAACAGCGCGGGTGGTCCTCGAGCTCTATTTTTACTGTCTGGTATTTAAACTGAAACACACGTTTCTAAGCAATACGAGGCCACCTTCAGTCGCAAGCTGGGTGCCAGGCCTGGGCCCCCCCCCCAGTTCCCCCGCCCCAGGAAACTGCTGACCTTTGCAAAGGCTGCCGAGCTTTCGTGCACTTTTTACATAAGAAAAAGGTGAAAAAAAAGGAAAAAAAAAAACTTCTTTGCCACAAACTGAGCCGCAGAACCCCCCTTCTTTCCCCACCCACCTCCTCTGCTCTCTCCCTTCTCTATGCCTGCCTCGGGCTCTGCACCAAAGCCATAGGTTTGGGGAGCAGGAGCTGATGTGCCCCAGAGAGGCGCAGCCAGCCCTCCACCAGCTCCAGGCGCCAAGTCTTGGTGGCAGGGAGGGCACCTGGCCGCCCGTTGCCCAGAGCTGCCCCAGAGCTGCCGGGGATGGACGGGCATTGGGCCCTGTGGTGCCAGGGTGTTCAGAGGGCCTGAGGAATAGAACAGTGTGTGTAGGGGCTTGGGGCTGGGGCTTTTGGAGCATCAGATGAGGTGGAGCCTGGGGAGGATGTGGGTGTTCATGCCCCTACTCCTGCCAGAACCCTGGTCCAGCCACAGGGTGGCCCAGAAAGGCCATTCCCAAAGGGCTGCTGCCCTTCCCTCTCCCTTGCCCATGCCCCAGAGCTGCCTGCCGGGCAGGGCAGCACCACTGCAGGAGAGGAGCTTGGCCTCGGGGTCAGGCAGGAGGGTCCTGGCTAGCCTGTGTTGGGTCCACTGGGCAGGGAGCCCTGGACCTCTAGGTATGAGGAGGGGGTAGGCTGAGGGTCCTGTTCCAGGCCCGTCCCCACCTAGCAAGGCCCCAGGCAGGACTTGGAATTCAGGTGCGCACCTGCAGGCTGGGGGCTCCGTGAGCAGGTGCCGCCTGGCATGGGGCTAGTCGGTGCCAGCCCAGCCCCCATGCTTCCAGTAGGCCTGATAAAGCCCCTGATGCGAGCAGGTGCAGGATGTGCCCCCTGTCTGCCCTGAGCCCCATGGGGCCTCTCAGGAGAGAAACTCCCATGCACCCTTCCCCAGGGCGCTCTCCGGGTATCTTATAGGTGGCATGCCAGCCCCCAAACACAGGTGGCTTTTGGGCCCAGGTGGGTCAGCCAGCTGCCCCTGCCACATACACTCTCAGGCCATTGGGACCCCTGCCCTTCAGATATCCTAGGGTCTAGGAGTGGGACCACTCACCGTGGGAAGAGGCTAGGGGCTCTCTGGGCAGGAGGAGTGGTCCAGGCAGGACCCAGTCAGGAGTCCTGGAGCAGGGCCAGCGAGGTGCCCACTCCGCCCTGCCCAGCCACCCTCTCTGCTGTTTCTTCTATTTGTTCTTCTTTTCACCCACAGCCCTGTGTTCCTGTCATCCCTCCTTTCAGCGAAAGTCCTGTTCCCTCTGTCCCTGCCCACTCCTGTTCCCCAAGAAAATAAGCTATCATTGTTGTATTTGCAATCTATGGATTAGAGGTTTAAGTATTTATTATTATTGGTTAATTATTATTAATTATGTAAATTAGCCTCCCGTCTGTTGCGCTGGGTTTCTGAGGTGACCCTGGGTGTGGAGGATGCGCTGGCTCCCTGATTCTTGCCCCCCAACCCCTATGCTGCCTGGGAGACAGTAGTCTGGGGCCACTGGTTGGGCCCCCCTCCTCCCCTCCCCTCGTCCCTTCTCCAGGGCATGGGGGATCTGTCTGTCTCAGTCCATCTCTGCCCCCGCTCTTGAGGCACTGGTCACCCCGAAGTGAGCAACCAGGGTGGGGAAGAAGGTCCTGTCTCGGCCCCTGCCGCCTCCAGTGCTTCGGGAGGCAGGCCAGGGCCCCACCCTGGTGGCTTTCTCCCGTCTGGGCCGGGAGTCCTCCCCAAGCCTCTCCCAGCCACTGCCTGGCATCGGGAATGCTTCACAATGGACCCGGTCCCTCCTGTCATTTGCTGGGAAGTCCAGCGGAGGAGAGGGTGCAGGTCCCGCGCCGAGCCTCCAGTCTCTGTGGACTGGGCTGCCGGCCCTCCAGCCCCCCTTGGAGCCCCTCCCTCCGCGGCCACACCTTCCGCTCCTGGCCCCTCCCTTTGTATTTGGAGACAATGTGTTGTAATAAAGCTTAAAGTGGATGTTTTCCCCACGACTCGCTGCCTCTTTCTTCAGACTGGTGGTGGGCTGGGTGGGGGCAGAGGCTGCTGGGAGAGCAGGCCAGAGGCTCCCTGAGGCCAGGCCCCTGGTGTGTTGGGCCTGGAAACTTGCCCCGGGCTCATACTGTGACCCTGCTCTGAGAATAGGCCCTGGGGCCAGGCATGGGCACAGGTCCTCAGCTGCACCTTTAGGGTGGAACACATGCTGTCTTGGCTGTTACATGCTAGTACGAGCTTAAATAACTTGATATAAAATAAAACCTCAGTGTTAACCATCAACTCCCCTCACTCCTGCAATCCCAGTGTGAAGAGTCGGATGCTTCCCTCCCCATCCCAAATGTGCTTCTGTGCGTGTGTGTGGGTGCGTGAAGGGACCAGCAGAAACAGGTTTAGCTGTATATAATCTCTACAACCAGCTTTTCTTTTTCTTTTTTTTTTTTTTTTTTTTTTTTGAGATAGAGTATTGCTGTGTCACCCTGGCTGGAGTGCAGTGACACAGTCTCGGTTCACTGCAACCTCCGAGTCCCGGGTTCAAGCGATTCCCCTGCCTCAACCTCCCAAGTAGCTGGATTACAGGCACGTGCCACCATACCTGGCTAATTTTTGTGTTTTTAGTAGAGATGGGGTTTCACCGTGTTGTCTAGGTTGGCCTCAAACTCCTGACCTCAAGTGATCTGCCCACCTCAGCTCCCAAAGTGCTGGATGACAGGTGTGAGCCACTGCACCTGGCCTCCAACCAACTTTTCAAATCTTAGGTAATGTACACATCATACAAGGATCAAAAGCACACCTGGGTACATGGTAGGAAGTACTGGTTTGCCTGCCCCAGCCATGTCCCCAGCCTCCAGGTTCCTCTCCCTGGAGGCTGCAGCCCCCACCCCCAACCGCCCCAGGGCAGACCTGGCTGCTCCCAGCCCCACAGGCTGCAAAGATTCACAGTGTGTGTGCAGCCTGGGCTGAGGCTTACTCACACCTCGGTGGAGGATACCAGATCAGTGCTTACCACACGGCCCTCTGGCTCCTGCAGCTTCTTCCAGGTTTAGCGTGCCCATCCCAAGGACCTCTCCCAACCAGTGACACTGTCCAGGTCACGCATGTGTGAGCGCGCATGAGACGGGAGGAAGAGGAAGCGAGAGAGGAGAAGGGGGGCCAGCCCCTCTTTGGGGGCTTCAGGACAAGGCAGAGTCCTTTAATCCTGTATCCTTAAGAGTCTTCAAAAAGGACGAAAGCTAGAAACATAGTCTGATGCTCCCGAAAGGCTATTTTTGGCTGAAGAACATCTATTTATAACTCTGGCAGCCCCCAACAGTCAATAAAACCAAGGTCTGGAAAGAGCTGACGGCTGACTCAAGCAGCACCGAGGTGCTCTCCTACCCCTTGTGCACGGGGGCACCTGCAGCTGCAGGAGGTGGGTGACAGGGCCTCTACTAGGCTGACCATCTGGGGCACACAGGTCTCAGGACCCTGGGGGCAGTGTAAGACTCCAAATGGAGAGAAGGGGTCTCATTTACCAACTCAACCAGGCTCCTAGAGGTCCAAGAGCTGCCCAAAATAGGTGGCGAAGGAAGAGTTGAACACTGGTGAGCTGGCCTCCAACTGCTACACAGGGTCCCCTAAAGGCTTGATGTCCTGTCTACACCTGTGTCTCCCCCAAGGCCAAGAGCTTTAGGTGCTAGCTGGGTCTTGGATGGGTGGGTAGATGGGTGGAGGAGAGAGGGAGAGATGGATGGATGGATAGGTGAATTTATGGATGGGCAGATGGATGAATGGTGGCTGGCTGGCTGGCTGGCTGGAGATGGATAGGCAGATGGATGAATGGGTTGAGGGATGAATGGGGTGGATGGGTGGGTGGGTAGATGGATGGATGGATGGATGTGTGGCTAAGTGGGTGGATGCATGAGTGTATGGATGGATGGATGAATGGGTAGAGGGATGAGTGGGGTGGGTGGGTAGGGGGCTGGAGGGATGGATGGATGGATGGATGGATGGATAAGTGGGTGTATGCATGGGTGAATGGGTAGCTGGATGAGTGGGGGAGGAATGAGTGGGAGGGATGATGGATGGATGGGATGGATGGATGGGCAGATGGATGAATGGATGGAAGGATGACTAGGGTGGGTGGATGGATAAATGGATCCATAAATGAGTATTCATAAATAGACACATGGATGGGTGGCTAGGGAGTAGAAGGGAAGGAAGGATGGGTGGATAGGTAGATAAGTGATTGGGTGGATAGGAGGTGGATGGTGGGTAGATAAGTGATTGGGTGGATAGGAGGTGGATGGATGGATAGATAAGTGATTGGGTGGATAGGAGGTGGATGGATGGATAGATAAGTGATTGGGTGGATAGGAGGTGGATGGTGGGTAGATAAGTGATTGGGTGGATAGGAGGTGGATGGATGGATAGATAAGTGATTGGGTGGATAGGAGGTGGATGGATGGATAGATAAGTGATTGGGTGGATAGGAGGTGGATGGTGGGTAGATAAGTGATTGGGTGGATAGGAGGTGGATGGGTGGGTAATGTTATATTGCGTTAGGTCGCTTCTGTTAGTCCTATATTGAAGCTGTGTGCTTACCTCCATTCTCCACTGGACTACAAACAGGCACCTGGTCTTTGCATATAGAAGGCACCCAGTCAATGTCCAAGAATAAGCCATATACTAACTGTCTTGGAATGGGACATCACAGGAGAGACCCAGTTAAACACCCTCCAAGGCCCAGGGAGAGGAACGGGCTTGGTCAATGTCCCTTAGAGGGTCAAGGGCAAAGTTGGGGCTGGGCTTGGTTCCTGGTCTCCTAGGCACCATTCCTCTGCCTGCCAAGCAGTGCCTGGAAGTGACCTGGAGGCTGGTCTCAGTGGCGCCTCTGCCAGCTCCCACTGTACTCCTGTGGATGGACTTACCAAGGCCCTTCCAGGGCTCAGAATGGAAGAGACTCTGAGCAGGAGAAAGGGCAGAGAGCCAGTTCTCAGGAAGACTTCCAGGAGAAGAGAGAGTTTTGGCCTCTGAAGGCCAGGTTGTGTTTGGAGGGGTTGGGGACACGTGGGCAAAGGTCCACAGCATGGGAGGAAGAGCGGAGGGAGAAGCGCCCTGCTAGGGCCAGGCAGAAGCTGACGGCCTCTGGCCAAGGCAAGGCCCTGCGGGAGGAGGGTGCAGCTGGATGAGACTCCGAATGGTGAGTGGGCTGGGGGAGTGTCTAAGAAGAGTGGTTCCTTGGCGACAAGATGAGGGGAGACCTGCCACTAAAAGGAAGCCATGGAGTCTTTCAGGAGCCTACAAAATGGACATGAACAGAGGTTGCCCCGACCTCCCAGGAAGGGCACAGGGCACAGGGCAGGCCCTGGACACGCAGGCGGGAGAGTAGAGGTTGGTTCCCAGCAGAGCTTCACAATGAATGCCCTATTGAATTCTTCACCCAACCTGACCCTCCGGCCAGCAGCAGGAATGGGGCTCGGAGACTTTGCTGGCTGGGGGTAGGACGAACTGCGGCCAGTGTGGAAGCCAGACTCAAACCCGGACGGCCCCCCTGGTGCCTGGCTCTGCTTGGTCACCTCTTGCCTATCTACCTAGCCGGTGCTCACAGGCTGGGGGCCCAGAAGAGGATCAGAAAACCACAGGAACTGGGAGCCAAGGGGCAGCGGCGCTTTGAGGATGAAGGGCACAGGACCTTCCTGGACACCCCTGAGCCCCCAGCTGTGCCAGGTGGTGACTTCAGCCCCCGTTCCCACTGTGGGACCTCTGCCTCTTGGAGGGCATTAGGGCTGGCCAGGCGTGGCCCAGGAAACTCCAGGAGGGGCAGGACTGAGAGTGGGAAAACTCAATGATCTCTCCAGGCAGCTGAGGTTCGGGGGTGCAATTCCCTCCAGAGAAAGCACACCCTTCTGGCCCAGGAGTGAGGCAGCCCACGGTCCCAGGGCTCACTCCTGCCCCTGGGAACGGGTCTAGACAGGGGTCTTTATGGAAGGAGCTGGGCCCCTGAAGGTGTGATGATGGCCTTGTGAAGCAAGTGGCCCCTGACTGTGAGGACCAGAGCTCAGAGGGGATCCTGGTAGGGCGAAGGGAACATGCTTGTGCCCACAACCTTCAAGCAGGGTGATGCCAGGGCAGGCCTTCACCAAACACCAGGCAGGTGCCTGGGTGGGCACCCTTCAGTCCTTCCAAACTGAGCAGGGAGACTTGTCTTGCTTCAGAGCCCTTCAATGTCCCCCTCCAGAGGGCTCTGGGTAGGGGGTGGTCTCAGGGAGGGGAGGGGTATTGGAGCTGAACTCCAGTTGAGTGAGATGCTGGGGAGAGGGTGGCCTCAGTTGACGGCCGGGGGTGGGGGGTTAGAGGAGGGAAACTCAGTGAAGGGCCTTCATTCTGGAAGGTGCAGGAGGTGGGGGGTACTAGGCCCAAGGGCATCTCTGCTAGTCTTTGCAGACACCACTTGTGAAACCAAGGAACAGTGGCCTGTCCCCACACAGCTCCCAAGAGGAAGCTCTGGGAAGGAAAGGGGAAGATACCGCTTACTCCTTCCCCTCCAGAATTCTGCTGCCCTCCACCAAGTCCAGTGCCCTCCCACTCCTCTCCAGCTTGCACCCTCGGCCTCGGGGCTGAGTGCACCTGCAGAACGCCCTCCCGTCCCCTACACACCTGGGGCCTCCAACTGGACCCTTGAAGGGCAGGTGAATGCCCGGGAAGGGTAAGGGGATGTGGGGGCACTGGTGGCACCGTTGGCATCACCGGCCAAAGCCAGACCCGAACTGACGCAATTGCCAGATGGACACAGCTATAAATAGCCAAGGAGAGCTGGAAATAGAAGCCAGGGAAAGGCGAGAGGCGGGTTGGGGGGAGGAGTTTGGTCCTGGGCACCTGATGCCTTTGGAGGAAAACAAAACCCCATCCTAGGGCTCCCCTCCCCCATCCAACCCCAGCCCAGAGGGGCCTTTGCGCCCGGAAACGTTTGCGGAAGCAGGGTGATGTCAAGAACCTGTCCGACAGTGCGTGGGGCCTCCCTGCCGCGAGGGTCGGGACGGGTGGAGCCTGCGCTGGCCAAAGCCCCCAGTCTTCTGCTGGGGGTCGTCTGTGGGGCAGTGGCCCCTCCTGATGTCCACCCCGCCCCCCAGCAGAGATTCCAGTGCCTCTGCACCCTCCTCACTCCACTCCCCCCGTCAAGCCTCTGGCCCCGGAGACCCAATCTGGCGCACAGGCCTGATTGGCAAGATCAGTGGGCACTCGGCCTGCCCAGCGCCTGGCCGAAGGGGGCGTCCTGGGGGCGGGAGCAGGGTATTGGGGGTAGTTTTTATATCTTCCTCGCCCAACCCGACCCTCCGGCCGGCGGCGGCGGGAATGGGGCTCGGAGACTTTGCCGGCCGTGGGGAGAAGACTGCGGCCAGTGTGGAAGCCAGACCCAAGCCCGGACGGCCCGGGCGCCTGGCTCTGCTCAGTCACCTCTGGCCCACCTGCCTAGCCGGTGCTTACAGGCTGGGGACCCAGAAAAGGAACGGAAAACCACAGGAACTGGGAGCCAAGGGGCAGCGGCGCTTTGAGGATGAAGGGCGCAGGCCCTTCCCGGACACCCCTGTGCCCCCAGCCGTGCCAGGCGGTGACAGCAGCCCAGGTTCCCACTGTGGGACCTCCGCCTCTCGAGGGAACTGGGGCTGGCCAGGCGAGGCCGATGGGGCCCTTCGTCCGTGGGGACTCTAACAGGAAACTCCAGAAGGGGCGGGATTGACGGCAGTAGGGCGGGGTTGGGGTGGGCGAGGGGACAGTACCCCCCCATTTCCGGGCAGCTGGCTGGGGGCCCCGCCTTTCCTGAGCCCAAGGACCCCGCAGCGGGGAGGACTGCAGCTGTCTGCCGGCGATGGGTGGGCGCGGGCCCATTCGCGCAGGCGGGGTCCGCCTGGACGGGCGGTGAGGTCAGCCCCCACGTACGGGACCCGGAGCATCGCCGGGTGGCGCGGGCGTCTGGACACCCCCCGCAGGAAGCTCCCAGTCCCCATTCTCCCTAGGGTTCCCCCGTCCCCCGCCGCCGGGAGCCCAGAACCTGCCCAACCTGCGCGCGCCGCGGGGCGCGGCCTGGGGCTCCCAGGCCCAGGAGGCGGGGCGGGGGTGCGCCCGCTGCCCGCGATGACCTCACGCCCGGCGGGGCCGCGCCCACTCCCGGACCGCCCGCCGCGCCCTTCATCCTCAAAGCGCCGCTGCTCCTCGGCTCCCGCGTCCGGCGCGCCCCTCGCGGGCCCGGGGCCACAGGCGCTGCTGGCGTGGAGGGCGGGCGCGGTGAGCACCTGCTCGGCTCCCAGCACGTGGGCAGCGCGGCTCCCGGTCCTGGCCCAGGTGGGCGAACACCTGTCCCGCGGGGGCGGGGCGAGCGCCGGAGCCTGCCTACCCCGGCCGGGGGCCGCGCTGTGAGCTCTTCTCCCGCCTCGGGCTCGCCGGCCACCCCCATCGCGCGCTCCCCGAATCCGAGGCGGAGCGCAGCCCGGCAGCGCCATCTGCTGCCCGCTCCCGCCGAGGCTGGGGCCGGTTCACTGACTGGGGGCCCTGCAGGCACGCCCGCCCGTCGGGGACCCACCAGCTGGGAGGAAGGCACAGCCCTGTCTCTACCCCGCGGCCCCGCCCACCCTCCTCCGAAGGCCTTCCCCTTGGCCCGGCGGCAGCCCCAGCTGTGTCCACAGCCAGCACCAGCTCTGGGCCTGCCCGTCCCGCAGGAAGGTCGCCCACACCGCGGCCCCAGGGACGCACGCAGTCAGTGGCCAGCTGTGTCTCCAGCCGAGTTTCCTCCCTGTCCTCCGGACCTGGCAATGCCAAGCTGCAGCGGCCACCTGCGTCTGGCTGGGTCCCCATCTCGACGCCTCCAGCACCCACCCCGCCCACACCCTCCTTCTCAGGTAAGCAGTACACCCAGCTGTTGTCCTTGGCACTCCCCCAGCAGACCCTCACCTGGACGGTGCCGCCAGACCCCGCAGGCCCCTTGGTCCGCCCCAGCCCTACCCAGCTGTCTACAAAGCACATTCCTGGAAGGGCCCCTCCCTGGTGTTCCCCGTGTGCTCTGCACTCCTCACCCAGCCCAGGTGCAGGGCGGCACTCAGAATCCCCCGCTTGTGCAGAGGGGACATTCACCTTGGCCTTCGACTGCCCAGCAGAGCCTGGCATTGAGGGTCTTGCCCTGAGATATTGTGTGTGGCCTGAGACTGCTGGACACAAGCACTGAGAAACAGGCGGCTTCAACAACAGAAACGTCTCTACTGCGGGGCACGGTGGCTCATGCCTGTAATCCCAGCACTTTGGGAGGCCAAGGTAGGTGGATCACCTGAGGTCAGGAGTTCGAGACCAGCCTGGCTAACATGGTGAAACTCCGTCTCTAATAAAACTACAAAAATTAGCCAGGCATGGTGGCGGGTGCCTGTAATCCCAACTACTCAGGAGGCCAAGGCAGGAGAATCGCTTCGACCCGGGAGGTGGAGGTTGCAGTGGAGATCACACTACTGCCCTCCAGCCTGGGAGACAGAGCAAAACTCTATCTCAAAAAAAAGGAAAGAAAGAAAGAGAACAGAAACGTTTCTCCAAGTCCAAGACTTGGAGGCCACAAGTCCAAGACAGGTGCAGGTAAGTGGGCTCTGCGGAGGCCGGGAGGGAGCACCTCAGCCCCTTGCCAGCTCAGCCCCTCGCCAGCTTCTGACAAGTCCATCCACCCCCCAACTCTAGTGTGGCCTCATCTTAACCAGTCTTATCTGCAGTGACTCTAGTTCCAAATAATGAACTAGAGTACTAGGGGTGAGGACCCCACCCATAACCAATACCTGGGGGAGAAGGAGGCATGCACCCTTTGGGGCCTCCCACGGGAGCCCTTCAGACTGCCTTCCCCCACACTGCTGGCAACCAGTCCTGCAGAGCCGGCCTCCCCTCCCAGGAGGTCAGGGCCCACATGCGTTTGATGAGCAAAAGCTGCCAGGCTGTCAGGGTCCATCTGGTCCAGGCATGCCCACCCTCTGGCCCTTCAGCATCGCCTGTGGGGATCTTTAAATGTGGGTCCCCGGGTCCCACCCCGACCTACACTGCCAGCCTCTGTGGGGGCAGGGCTCAGGAATCTATTTCCAAAGCTTCCACAGGGAGTCTGCTGCATCTGTTGATGAGCCATTTAGAGACCTGTAATCTAGGGTCCCCACCCAGTGGATGGAGTGGAGAATAGTGAGCCCCAGCTGGCTGGAGGCAGAACCAGGAGGAGGGCTGAGCCTCCTGGCCTCCCTCTGTAGTTTCTGTGTAGGTGCGTCCCCAGGAGGCCAAGGCCCTGCTCCTTCACTGCTCCCTAACCCTCCATGCCTCCAGGCTACTCTTTGGCCATCTGCACAGCCCACCCTGCCTCCCAGAGCACAGGCTCCCACCAGGACAGCTTTCCCCACACCCTAGTCCTGCTCCAGGCTCTGTGTGGTTTTTCGGGGTGGGGGCAGCAGGAGCTCTCACCGGGCCTTGCAAAGCAGAGCTGTCCTGCCAGTACTCCACCTGTGTCATGGGCCTCAGTGTCCCCATCCGGGAGAGCAGGCCCGGTGCCTCCTCATTCCAACAGGGAGGCGGGGAGCCTGTGTACAGGCTGGCTTTTCGGTAGCTTCCGTGCTATGCCGCAGCCCTGGGGCCCTCTGGGGCTTCAGGGTCTTGTCTGCAGAACAGGAGTTGGGAGGGGTGGAATGTTAGTGATTTACTTTCCTGTTCTGCTTTTTGTGGATTTTTTCCATTAGCTGACATGCATGAGAGCCTTCTGGTACTGGGGATGGCCCTCAGGAGCCGCAGTGCATGGGAAGCAAGCCTCTGTCCTCACTGTGAGATCAGTGGTTTCTGTGACAGGTGTGTACAAGAGGTGCCACCACTCAGGAAGGGGGTGGCAGGAAGGCTGCCTGGAGGAAGGGGCCTGTGAGAGAGGCCTTGAGTGATGAGCAGGAGTTCTTGGAGAGGAGCTTCTCCTTCCTGACAGGAGCAGCACATTTGAAGCCCCGCAGTTCAGAAGAGCCCATGACGGCAGCCACAGGAGCCCCAGTGGACCATGCACCCACCCTGGGTCCGGCACCCTTCGAGCGTGCAGGATGGAGTAGTCCCTAGAGCTGGGGAAGGGGCAGGGTACTGTCAGCTCCCAAGGATCTCAGACTCTGTGCCCAGGGTGAAGAGCAAAGCTGCAGGTCCATGCCTGTAAGGGCAGTTTGTTAGGGGCTGGCACCATCAGCCAGGAGGGGTGGTGGCTCCCTGCTGGGTGGGTGGCAGGAAGGGTGGTCACTGGGGACAAAAAGGGCAAAGTCCCCACTCCCCAGGTCAGTGACCTCTTTGCTTTGAGGGATGGCCTGCAGGTGACTCTGGGGCTCAGGGCCTCAAGGAGCAACCCACGGCAGCCTGGACGCTGCCAGCTCTGAGTGCTCTCTGCCCAGGTCTGGGCGGGGACTCTGCCTCTCCTGCGCTTGCCGGTTGGCAGGTGGCCTGTGCCCCAGCCTCAGGCCTCAACCGAATTTGCGGATGACCAGTACCTTGCAAGAATGATCCCAGGGGAGATGAAGGTGAGTAGCAATGGTGGCCGGCGGTCAGCAGTTCCTACTGGGGGTTGGGACCTTGAGTACTGGGTTCGCCTGGGGAACTGCCTGTCTCTTGCCATCACCTTCCCGAGTTGCCAGATCCAGGGTCTCCCCTGGGTCCCCTCCCCCCCCAAGCCTGCTACCTCTGGCCACTGTGCCAGTCAGCAACTACTGGAAAGGCTCTGCTGGGACCGGCACCTCCTTCCCCAGGTAACCCCCACCCCCTCCTGGGAATGGAAAACAGGAGCTCCTTCCCATCACTCTCCTGCTCCATTCTCCTCTCCACAATGGGAGAGACCGCCAGGAGAGGGGGGCAGGAAGGCCCCCTGGGGACTTGGGCTACAAGAAGGTGCCCTCTGCAGGCCCATCAGGCCCCACCCCCATTAGGGTGCAGCTCCCCTGTCTGAACTCTGGTCTGGAATGGGGGTCCCAAGACCAGGGCAGACACTAGGGTGAGGGAGAGGCGCTTTGGGCACCACTGCGGCTCTGGAGTGGGCGCCTCTGTGAGACTCATTAACAGCTCTATTCAAAATCCAACTTCACCCAAGTGCCAGCCTGTGCCAGGCCTGGGGAGCTGTCCTGTGTGCTGGAATGGCCTGGAGCCTGTTTCCCGTAGTCCGTGCTAGGGACGTGCAGGCAGCCAGGAGCAGGAGTGCGTTGGCAATGCCGCACACTTGGCCACGTGTTCACCTTTTTCTGAAGAACAAGCAGACCCGGGGATGCTCAACTTGGGTCCTGGGCAGGGACAGCCAGCAGCCCTGGGCTGCCTTCAGACAACAGGACGCACGGGCCCCACCCTCGGTGCTCACCCACTCACCTCCTGCCCTCCAGTGCCCAACAGACATCAGTGTGTGAGGGCCTAGGGCAGGAGGCACTTTGCTTCCTGAAATCAGCTCCTGCCGCGCCGGGCTCCAGAGCTGATGGCCGGCAGTGCCGACCATGCAACAGAAACCGTCCCCTTCTGTGTTCAAGAAAACCCGCCCATGACCTTTGAGGCCCATCCCAGTAGCTGAAGGCCCCCTTCTCCACTCTGCTGTAGGAAGGCCAAGGAGAGAGAAATTAACTCCAAATGAGGCCGAGGTTAGCAACACTTTTGAAAATGGCCTCTGAAGATTCACACGGGTGGAATCCATCAAGCTGGGGACGGGTTAGAAATACAGCGAGCTCTGCCTTAGGAATGACCTCCTCCTGAGAGAGGCCAGAGCTCCCATCTGGGAAGCCAGCGTTTAGTCAACACCATGTCATGTGAGCTTAACAACTCAGGGAGGATCTACAGCTGAAACGTGGGATTCAGGGAGCCCCATCTCAGGTAAAGCACACCCTATGCACTTTCAATCATGTGGCTGATAACTACACCTGTTACAAGTTGAATTATGTGCCCCAAAAATATGTGCTCAGAGGTGAGGCATGGTGGCTCACACGTAATCCCAGGGCTCTGATGCAGCGGGATCGTTTGCACCAGGAGGTTGAGGATACAGTGAGCTGATGGTGCCGTTGCACTCCAGCCAGGGCGGCAGAGCCAGACCCTGACTCAAAAACAAAACAAAACAAAACAAAACAAAACAAAACATATATATACATACACATGTATATACACACATATACACACGCATATATACATACACATATATATACACATACACACACATATATACACATACGTGTGTATACACAATAACAAATGTGTATTTTATATATTTTTTATTCTTTTTGTTTTTTGTAAACTGAGTCTTGCTCTGTTGCCCAGGCTGGAGTGCAATGGCGTGATCTCTGCTCACTGCAAGCTGTGGCTACCCTCAGCCTCACTTGGGACTATCCCAAGTAAAAGAACCAGCTCAGAGGTGAGAGGGAGCCATTGTTCTCCAGCCTCTGCAGGGTAGGAGAATGTGTGTGTCACGAGGTCCACCCCATGCCAAGGCCTCTGGGCGGTGCAGCCTGAGACAGAGAGGGGATGCTGAGCACTGGCTGTGTCCCCTGCTGGCCCCGAAACGCAATGAGTGGGCCCGAGAGAAGGACAGACAGGGTCACAGTGGAGTCTGTGAATGACCCTGCAGGGCTTGGCCTGTATCTGGAGTCAGCAGGTGACTGGGGAATCAGCTCTTTCCCCTGAAACATGCCACTAGGTCATCCTTATCCTGGAAGCCTCGGCTTTCCACCCCACAATGGAGGACAGCTGGACGTCCTGAGGGTCTCCACACAGGTCGTGCCTTCAAGGGGCCCCCAGTCTAGATGGAAGCGTGATTGGGAAAATCGAGCCCCTCACTTCTCTGGCCAGGAACTCCCAGGGGGCACAGCAGCCCCCGGGACTGCCCTAGATTCAGGCAGAGGGGAGGCACCTGATTAGAAAGGGCAGGTGCTGTCACAAGGTGCCGCAAAGATTACAGGCACATCCCACCACGCCCAGAATATTTGTGTTTTTAGTAGAGACGGAGTTTCACCACATTGGCCAGGCTGGTTTCAAACTCCTGACCTCAGGTGATCTGCCCGCCTCAGCGTGAGCTACCGCGCCCAGCCATTTTTTGAGACGGAGTCTTGCTCTGTCGCCCAGGCTAGAATGCAGTGGTATGATCTCAGCTCACTGCAACCTCCACCTCCCAGATTCAAGCAATTCTCCTGCCTCAGCCTCCCAAGTAGCTGGAACTACAGGCGTGCGCCAGCACATCCGGTTAATTTTTTGTATTTTTAGTAGAGACGAGGTTTCACCGTGTTAGCCAGGATGGTCTCTATCTCCTGACCTTGTGATCTGCCTGCCTCTGCCTCCCAAAGTGCTGGGATTACCAGTCATCTAGGATTGGAGGCCTCCCACTCCAATAGGACCTCATCTTAACAAATGATGTCTGTAGGCTGGGTGTAGTGGCCAAGGCGGGCAGATCACCTGAGGTAAGGAGTTCAGGACCATCCTGGCCAACATGGTGAAACCTCATCTCTACTAAAAATACAAAAAATTAGCCGGGCACGATGGTGGGCACCTGCAGTCCCAGCTATTCAGGAGGCCGAGGCAGGAGAATCGCTTGAACATGAGAGGCGGAGGTTATAGTGAGCCGCCATTGCACTCCAGCCTGGGCAACGAGAGTGAAACCCTGTCTCAAACAAACAACAAAAAAATATGACATCTCCCGCTTCGGACTTTACTGGTACTAGGGGTTAGAAATTCGTCTCATCTTTCTGGGGACACGTTAGCCCGTGACATTGAGTGTGCCATGACCCTCTCCCTGGCTCTGTTTCCCCCAGGGTTCTGGTCACTTTGGAATGTGCTGCCTGCTTTATTATTTTTTTCGCTGACTGTCTGCAGCTCCTCAAGGGGAGGCTTTAGTCTGTTGTATCTGCTGCTGTTCTCCAGGCGCCTCACGAGTGCCTTGTCCTCATACCTAGTTGCCACTCACTACTTATTCATCAGATGAATGGGTGAATGGAAGGAGGAAAGGGCTGAGTGGAAAAGCCTATAGGTCTCCTTTCCTGCCGAAACCGTGAACCAAAAGCAAACCTTCATCGCCAGAGATGCCCGGAAATGGAATCGTACCCTCCCAGTCCCCAAAGACGCGGAGAAGGGGCCCTTCTACGATTCCAGTCTCACTCCCACGTCTTGTCTGTGCGGAAGACAGAAGGGTGTTGGTGATTGACAGTGGGTCGGGAGACGAAATGATTCCAGCTGTAGCTGTTCTTCCAGACGTGGTGTCCTCGTTGAAGCCGATCAACAGTTATGATTCAGCTATTGATCAGGTAGCCATGTCCATCTCAATCCCAATAAACAGAGAACACCAGAAGCGGGGGTTGTTTGTTTCATGAGATTGGCAGTATATCTCCCCCCCGCCCCCTCAGGCCTCAGGGTCCCACAGACTCCAATTCACTCTGAGTGTTTATTTCAAGAGATCCACAGCACACTTTCCCCCTCAGGCCTCAGGGTCCTACAAACTTGAATTCGCTCTGCCACAATTTTGTCCACAGACACTTTTTTTTTTTTTGAGACAGAGTTTTGCTCTTGTTACCCAGGCTGGAGTCCAATGGTGAAAACTTGGCTCACTGCAACCTCTGCCTCCCAGGTTCAAGCGGTTCTCCTGCCTCAACCTCCCCAGTAGCTGGGTGCATGCCACCATGCCCGGCTAATTTTTTTTTGGTATTTTTAGTAGAGATGGGGTTTCACCATGTTGGCCAGGCTGGTCTCCAACTCCGGACCTCAAATGATCCACCTGCCTCGGCCTCCCAAATGCTGAGATTATTGTTGTCAGCCACCGTGCCCGGCCTAGCCCACACAGATTTTGATTGGCTCAGCCTGCCTCAGCATATCACATCATAAGAATGCTGCCATGTTCGTAGGCCCTAGAGCTGAGGACCTAGATACTCTAGATGCTAAATAATACATGTGCTTGCCAAGAGATATATCCCATGAACATTCAGGGATTTGGCAACATTTTGGGATTTATGGTCTGAGAATATGAAAACATTCTTTTCAAAGGAAAGAGTGGGCTGCTGCACCTCCAGCACCATGACACACTGATGCATGTGTCAATTAGACGACTGCGTTTCCCTTCAAGTAGCAGAAATTCAGAAGAACAGTGATTTAATCAGTATTTATTCAAATAACCTAAGCACCTCGGTAAGAAAATCAGGACTGTCGTGGAGGGTTCTGAGTTTCAGCAGGAACCTAGGTTCTTTCTGTCTTTCTGCTGTGCCACCATCACTTCCTCATGCTCCAACGTGGCTGCAAGGGCACCAGCCACGATTTTTTTCTATTCTGGTCAGGAAGCAGGAGACTGGGCCAGGGTTGGGGTAGACAGGAAGGACGAAAAGGATTCACTGGACGCCACAGAACAACTTCATCTTACATCTCGTTGGCCATCTTGCCTACCTGGGAATCTGGGTAAAAGAGTTCTTCCTGTGGTCACATTGCTGAGTTATTCAATGACTAAGTAACAAGAGGAAGAGGAAGGAGGAGGAAGAGGGGGAGAAGCCGAGAGGAGTGGAAGAGGCAGGTAACTTGTCCTCTCTGACCAGTGCTTACGGAATGTGCTGTTCGTAACCAATTAGCAAGAGACCCAAGAGTGCACGAAAGCTTTAAACGTGCCGCAGATTGAGGACAAGGTTTAACTGGGGCTGCAGTGCAAGCAGTTCTGACACTTATCCCTTCTTTTTCCTTTTTTTTTCTTTTTTTTTTGAGTTGGAGCCCTGCTCTGCCACCCAGGCTGGAGTGCAGTGACGCGATCTCGGCTCACTGGAGCCTCTGCCTCCTTGGTTCAAATGATTCTCCTGCCTCGGCCTCCTGAGTAGCTGGGAGTACAGATGCCCGCCACCACGCCCGGCCAATTTTTGTATTTTCAGTAGAGATGGGGTTTCACCATGTTGGCCAGGCTGGTCTCAAACTCCTGACCTCAAGGGATCCACCCACCTCGGCCTCCCAAAGTGCTGGGATGACAGGCGTGAGCCACCATACCCGGCCCCTTGTCACTTCTCACTCAGCAGGTCCAGTGGCGCCCCAGGAGCTGCTGTGAAGGAATGGCAGCAAGCTCTACCAGGAGGGCGAGCTAGGAGGGACCAGGGCTTCGGAGCAGAGCCCTATCCTCTTAAAAAATAAACATGGGCCGGGCGCGGTGGCTCACGCCTGTAATCCCAGCACTTTGGGAGGCCGAGGTGGGTGGATCACGAGGTCAAGAGATCAAGACCATCCTGGTCAACATGGTGAAACCCCGTCTCTACTAAAAATACAAAAATTAGCTGGGCATGGTGGCACGTACCTGTAGTCCCAGCTACTCGGGAGGCTGAGACAGGAGAATTGCTTGAACCCAGGAGGCGGAGGTTGCGGTGAGCCGAGATCGCGCCATTGCACTCCAGCCTGGGCAACAAGAGCGAAACTCCGTCTCAAAAAAAAATAAATAAATAAACATGGTTCTTCCAGATGCAAGTTCCAGCTTGCCGCTGGGCTCCAGATCAGACGATACGTAAGACCACGGGATAGCACACAACACGTGATCTGGGCGGGGCACATGAAGCCACGCGTGGGGTGAGCTGGGCAGCACACCGTCCTAAGGGGAGGAGGGCCGGCCCGAGGCAAGACAGCTGCCCAAGCCGGGGGCCATGCATCCGTCGTGGCTATCCACTTCCCGATGGCTCCTCACCTGCTGCAAGTTTGCTGCCATCATTTCCATTCCACTAAACAGGAAGCTGAGGCACAGGGACATTAAACAACCTGTCCAGCTCAGCGGCTGGGCGCGGTGGCTCACGCCTGTCATCCCAGCACTTTGGGAGGCCAAGGCGGGCAGATCACGAGGTCAGGAGATCGAGACCATCCTGGCCAATATGGTGAAACCCTGTCTCTATTAAAATACAAAAAAATTAGCCAAGCATGGTAGCATGCGCCTGTAGTCCCAGCTACTTAGGAGGCTGAGGTAGGGGAATCGCTTGAACCTGGGAGATAGAGGTTGCAGTGAGCCAAGATTGTGCCACTGCACTCTAGCCTGGTGACACAGCAAGACTCCGTCTCAAAAACAAAAACCTGTCCAAGGCAGGCAGGTAGTCACCAGGATGGTGAGTGCTCAATGGGGCAGGAAGGAATATGGGTGGAACCTAGGGGCTGCCTGAAGCACCCCCTAGGACCACCATGTTCAGGGAGCAGTTGCTGGAAGAGGCCAGCATGCAGGAGCAGGCAGGGTCACTAAGGGTTCCTAGTCCTGAGGACTGATGGGTTGGGTCATTCTTCGAGGTAAAGAGACACAGCCGGCCAGCAAGTGGTTCGTTAAAGTGAGCATGGAGTGGGGAGAAGGGAGTCCTCAACCTTGGCCGTACGAGCAAGGTAGCCTGTCCTCTCTGACCGGCGCCTACTGCACGTGCTGTTTTTGAGACGAAGTTTCACTCTTGTTGCCCAGGCTGGAGTGCAATGGCGAGATGTCAGTTCGCTGCAACCTCCGCCTCTCGGGTTCAACTGATGCTCCTGCCTCAGCCTCCCAAACTGCTGGGATTACAGGCGTGAGCCACCGTGCCAGGCCGCTGTTCTTAACTAATTAACAAGAGACCCAAGAGTGCACAAAATTTTAAATGTGCCCCAGATTGAGAACAAGGTTTAGCTGGGGCTGCAGTACATGCAGTTCTGACACTTGACACTCCTTTTGGTTTTTTTTGAGACAGAGGCTCAGTCTTGTTGCTCAGGCTAGAGTGGTGGCGTGGTCTTGGCTCACTGCAACCTCTGCCTCAACCTCTGCCTCCACAGTCAGACCCCGGCATGGGTCTGTCTTTTCTTTCCTCCTGAGATGCCGTGTGTTAAGTGCGTTTTCCTCCTCTTCTCTTTGTCCTTCCTCACTATTTTATCTCCAGTAGCTTTTGCTGGTCACGTTTGTGATGTTCACCCACGAGCTTTACAACCAGGAAAGCGACGCAGCTGGAGTGGACGCCTCCCAGCCTCCTGGCCATTGCTGATAAGCTGCGGGCTGGTCCTGGAGGGAGTGGGGGTTCACCTCTATAAGGCTCAGTTGTGCTATGAGGGGAGTAAGGGGAGGTGTGGGCAGAATGGTGTTTGTGCAAAGCAGCAAAATAGTGGACCATTTTGTTCTTCACCATGTAAGCATCTCAACTTCCCAGAAAAACCCCTCCTTGGCAGGCCAGGTGTGGCTGGCATTGGAGAAGCTGCCAGCCGCGGTGCAGGCAGACGCCTTCGGCTTCCTGGTCAGCAGCCCCCGTCCAACTCGGAGCAGGAAGCGGCATGCACCGGCCCTGGTCGGCGGAGGCGGCATCTCCAGCATCAGCATTCAGGGATGTCGGCCGCTGGCGCCCTGTGGTTGCACAGTGACGCCTTTACAGTCCCAGTTCTGTGCTCGCATGTCAAGCAGAAAGAGGCTCAGCTGTGACCAGCAGAAATTCCAGTGCGGGCTGCATTTCACACACATCAAGAACTCTGGAGAAGGCAGCCTGTGGCTGGTGCAGCAGCTTTGTGGAGTCATCCACGCCCCAAGCTCTTCCTGTCTTCTCGGTCTTTGTTTTCTGTCAATGCCTCCTACTGAGGCAGCCCTAATGCCTGATTCTCGGCCTCCAAGTGTCCTGCCCCTGCAGAAGCAGAAGTCAAAGCACCTCTCTGCGGCAGTGTCATCCTCTCATGCGGAGGGGAAGCCTCCCTGGCAGACTTCTGCTCTGAGTCCATTGACCATAACTGTGTCACGCAGCCTCCTGCGGCTGCAGGAGGGTCTGGAATTGAAACATTTCACTTGCTGGTCTCAACTGTGGGGCAAAGCTGAAAAGAAGGGACTAAGAATGGAGGCCACTGTGACTGGAGGTGTTCCTAGATGCAAGGTCTTAGAAGTTCTCAAACTTCCTGGGCAATGCTGTGAGCTACCCAGGATCTGTTATAATTCCTTTTCACCTTAAACCTTTCTTGTTTTTTTTTTTTAAGACCAAGTCTGGCTCTGTCACCCAGGCTGGAGTGCAGTGATTCATTCGATCTTGGCTCACTACAACCTCTGCCTCCCGGGTTCAAGCTATTCTCCTGCCTCAGCCTCCTGAGTAGCTGGGATTACAGGCGTGCGCCACCATGTCCAGCTAATTTTTTTGTATTTTTAGTAGAGACGGGGTTTCACCATATTGGCCAGGCTGGTCTCAAAGGTCTGACCTCATGATCTGTCTGCCTCAGCTTCCCAAAGTGCTGCGATTACAGGCCAAATCATTCTCTTGATGGCAACTGAGAGGCCTGCCTGATGCCTAAGCATTCTCGAGCCTGGAGAGAGGCCAGGTGGCAGGAGGAGACCTCGGGAGAGCAGAGAGGGGCTGCTTCCCCTGGCTGAATACAGGGCAGCAGGCAGGGTTGATCCCGGAGAGGGCAAGGTCAGCCGGCCTGATTCAGTCACTTGTCTGACAAGCATGGTGGAGTGACACAGCCACTGGGCTACAGACAAGTGACTGTGTCAGGCCAGCTGGCCCCACCACCTCCAGGGTCAGCCCTACCTGCAGCCCTGTATTCAGCCAGGGGGAAGCAGCTCGTTCCCACTCTCTTCCTGTTCTGTGCTTTCCCTGTCCAGGCTCTGTGCTCCTCGGAGCGTCTTCCCCGAGTGGGGACTGGGGAATCCGGCCCTTTGACAGGCACTGAGTAACTGCTGTGGGCCGGGCCCCGGGACAGAGTGGCCAGGAGGGCAGATGCCCAAGGGACATGGGAACACCCAGGGCCTCAAGAGGCGAGTCTAGGATGGGGGAGGGGCAGCCAAGACCGAGATGATACGCAGCCCATGGAGCGGGGACAGTGCAGGGAGCGAGGAGAGGGCCTAAGGTGGGAGAGGACAGCCGGGGGCGCAGGGGAACGGCCCGGGAGGGAGGGGACAGCCAGGGTGTGAGGGACAGTACTGGAGCAAGGGAGAGCGCCAAAGGCGGGAGGGAACCGTCCAGGCCGGGGGCGACTGCGCGGAGAGAGCCAAAGCGGGAGAGCACAGGCAGGGCGTGGGGAGACAGTCTAGGTGCGCGGGGACAGCCCGTGGACCCAGGAGGCGCCCGCGGGCCCGGAAGAGCAGGGTGCAAAGCGGGAACTACGCGTCCCAGCGGGCGGCGCGCGGGCGCGTCACTTCCGGCGGCGGCGGGCGGCGCGTGTGCGAGCGAGCGGGCGGGCGAGTGTTTACTTCCGGCCGCCGGGGCTGAGGCCGAGCGCGTCGGGCGGCGGGCGCGGCGGCCCCGCGCAGCCATGGACTGGCTCATGGGGTGAGTCTGCGGCCGGGCCGGGCTCGGGCAGGCGCCGGGCGGGGCAGCCGGGGAGCGGGTGCGTTGCGGGGCTCGGCGCGGGCACCGCCGCTCAAGGGCATCGGGCCCGGGCGGAGCGGACGCGCCTGTCCTGGGCGGGCCGGGGCGGGCGTCTCGGGGACTGCCCGGTTCTGGTCCCGTCCGAGGCCGGGCCCGGCAGCCCCGCGCGCCCGGCCGTCGGTGGGCCGGGGCCTCGCAGGCTGTGCTGCCCGCTCCGCTCCCTGCGCGGGGCTCGCTTCTGGAGTAACTTGAATGCCGGCAGAGACAAGTTCCTGAGGAGAAAAGCGAAAGACCCCGGCTTTCCTGAAGTCCCCGCGGGGCCGCGGCCGACGAGGGGAGCAGGACTGGCCGTTGCGGGCTGCGGACCGGCGGAGGGTCCCGGGGGGCACAGGTCTCGCTGCGGTCCGCGGGCGGCCGGGCGGGAGGGTGGAGTAGGAAGGAAGCCGGGGAAGCCGCCCGCTCGTAGCCGCCGAGCCGCGTCCGCGTTGAGCCTGCTGGAAACGGGGAGGCGGCCCGGCTGCGGAAGCCTCGCCGCGTGGCCCGCCGGTTATTCCGGCTAAAGCGATTTTTCCTTTGTAGAGCAGTGAGGACTGGCCCTTTCACCCCGCGGCGTGGCCCTTGCGCGTCTCTGCTCGTCCGGGTCTCTGCCCCTGTGGCCGTCCCGGAGTCCGCTTGCCCCCGCAGGGGCCTGGGGTGGGAGCGCGAGCCGGCGCTCTCGTTTGGCTGGTGGAAGGGCCAGTGTAGACACCGCAGTTCGGAAAGTGACCGGAAGGCTGGATGGGCATTTCGCTTCAGTGTCAGGCCCTTGGGAGTCAGAGGGCGGCGCGGGGTCGGGGGTGCCGTCAGGATAACCAAGGAGAGGGGTTAGAACCGTTCCTGGCATTGCATCGCGTGGACTCTGCTGACCGGGACACCGGGGTTTGGGATGAATCAAGAGACCCCAGAAGTGCCCAGTGCAGCAGGGATCGTCTTGGGGTCCGAGTGCAGGGGTCAGGGCGCTGTGCAGGTGGCTCGGGGGACCAGCCGTGGGGCGGGAGGGCTCATGGCCTCTTGAAGAGGCGGCAGCGGCCCTGCTGTTCCAGCCCTGCCGCCTTTTAGCTGTGTGGGTGGTCCCTTCATCTCTTTCAATCACCTGCTTTGCAGTGTGTGGCTGTGGAGGGAGAGACCGAGGCGAGGGCTTAGCACGGTGCTTGGCATGCGGTAAGTGTTGGCTGCTGTTAGTCTGGAGTTTTCTCCAAGGCCTCCGAGACCCACGGGCACTGAGAGTTGAGAGCGCACAGCTGTGTTTGCTTATTTCCCCAGCACAGGCGCTTGCTCGTTTGCTGCATTTACTAGGAGGGACTGCGTTGAGAGGCTGAGTTCCTGTGCCCATTGTGTTCTCTTCTGATCACTGTTAGGACCGGAAGAGTGGTCCATAGATGTACAGGTGAAAAGCCACGTCTTCCTTGTCACTGGGAGAAGAGCTAAGAGCCAGGCGCTGCTGCTTCAGAGGGCCCTGGCCAGGGAAGGGGTGTTTGCCGCTCGCTGCCCGGCTGTAAAAGTGTGCAGTTTCAAGCGGGCAGTGTGATTTTAAAGCGGGGTGCGGTTATCTTTGTGTACTTGGTTTTAAATCCAGTGGACTGCTTATTGGACATTGTTGAATTGGCACCCAGGCCTCCAAGTAGGAAATGGACTCTTCAGCGGGAGAGTTGAACCCACAGGGATTCGTGCCAGTGGGACCAGCCCAGTCAGCCAGGTTCCTGAGGAAGCGGCTGTTGCATTTTGTGAATTTGTGATTATTACCTGTGTACGCTCATAACTAGCAGTACTTTCTGCTTGGAAACTGACCAGCAGTCGGTCTTTTTAAACTCACTGAGGTCTATGCTTTGTGGATTTTGCTGTCATTGTTGTGAATATTCAGAAATTAACTACTACTAGGCTTCTGGGGGACTGTCTTTTTTTTTTTTTTGGAGACAGTCTCACTCTGTTGCCCAGGCCAGAGTACAGTGGCATGTTCTAGGCTCACCAAAACGTCCGCCTCCTGAGTTCAAGTGATTCTCCTGCCTCAGCCTCCTGATAATTGAGATTACAGGTGCATGCCACCAGCCCAGCTAATTTATATGTTTTTAGTAGAGATGGGGTTTTGCTCTGTTGGCCAGGCTGGTCTCGAACTCCTGACCTCAAGCGATCCACCCGACTCGGCCTCTCAAAGTGTAGGGATTACGGATTTGAGCCACCATGCCCGGCCTGAGGGACAGATTCTCGTGACCCTCGTTAAGACTTTGGTAACCAAGTGGTCCTCGTGGCGCACTCATCTCATGGGCCCCAGTCTGGGTCTGGGTGCAAGGGGAAGGCTGGCGAGGACCTTGGTGCTGCTGTTTCAGAGGCCCTGGTCAGGGAAGGGGTGTTTGCCGCTGCCTGGCTGTAAAAGTGTGCAGTTCCAAGAGGGCAGTAGTGATTTTACAGTGGGATTAGGATGGGGTGCGGTTATCTTTATGTACGTGGTTTTAAATCCAGTGGATTGCACATTGGACGTTGTTGAATTCTTTAACAATTCCTTAAATATGTGCTTCCGGTTTTAAGTGATACATTTCAGTGGTCAAGTGCTGCTTTTCCTCCAGAGCCTATTTTTAAGATGGTATCCAAGAATGCAGAGCAGAGAGGGCCCAGAGGTTACGCTGTCTCTCCTTACCTCTGCTCATTTCACATGTTTATTGAGCACCTGCTATAAAAAATAAGTTGTAAAAGCTGAAGACTGAGTGAGCCACAGAGACCCACAGGTTTCTTTCATTCTGGTCTACTGCTTGCTTAATCAGGCTCTGCCACTGGAGAGGGGTCAGCTGGGAGTGAAGAAGCTTGCCCCTGTCTGAGCGGCTTTTGTGTGCTCATTACTAGGGCTTTCATTGGCCATTAATCCTTTAACTAGGTGTCAGTCTGAAATTGGGGAAGTGTGTTATTTTTTTCTTGCTATTTTTAATTCAAAGCATTCACTGTCAACCAAGTAGTTTGGAATACAGGTTTCTTATGTTTTGAGTCTTTTTTTTAAAGAAAGGATGTCTTTGAATTCGTTCATCTCAGATGACGGAAGTACGGACTGTGCAGTAGCAGCAGACGGCACCTGCGCCTGCCGTCTTCTCTGCTGATCACTGCCGGGACTGGAAGAGTGGTCCGTAGATGTGCAGGGGGAAGCCGTAGCAGCAGATGGCACCTGCGCCTGCCGTGTTCTCTGCTGATCACTGCCGGGACTGGAAGAGTGCTCCATAGATGTGCGGGGGGAAGCCGCGTCTTCCTTGTCACTGGGAGAAGAGCTAAGAGCCTGGCCTGCTGAGCCTTCTAGTAGCCTTATCGTCAGTGTTCCCAGCTGCTCCTGAGGATGGGGACCCTGCAGGGAAGCTGCTCGGGAAACCGGAACAAAACCCCGCATGACAGCACTGGTGATGATGACGAACGTTGATGGGGCTTTTCTGGAGAAGGTTTGCAGACGTGGCTCTCCACCATGTTTCTCATAGGTGTCCTTTGCTTGGCATTGCTTTGAGTTTGCTGGTGAAGTAGCTGTAAAGGTAAACTTTTTTCTTTCTTTCCTTCTTTCTTTTCTTTCTTTCTCTTTCTTTCTTTTTCTTTCTTTCTTTTTCTTTCTTTCTTTTTCTTTTCTTTTCTTTCTTTTATAAAGAGTAATTCGTAACCT
The DNA here is from genome assembly GCA_004027835.1 of Alouatta palliata. Taxonomy (NCBI): domain Eukaryota; kingdom Metazoa; phylum Chordata; class Mammalia; order Primates; family Atelidae; genus Alouatta; species Alouatta palliata. The sequence continues at coordinate 56,118 of PVKV010007587.1, forward strand.
GAAAAAGGTTTCCACTTCTTGTATAGTCAAGCTCTGTTCCGTTCTGGACAGCCAGAGACAGGGTGTCATCTCTCGCCACTGAGCTGTAGGCAGCTGGGAGGAGAAGCTTGAGCTGTGGTGGTTTCCGTGGAGGCTAGGGGAGGGAAGGACTCGACCACACAGTGTTTGCAGTTTAGGAGAAACTTCTGTCTTATCTTTAACTGACAACGGGCATTGTAAACAGAAGGTGTGAGTGCAGTTTCAGTGTCACCCAGCAGAACGCACAGCCCAGAAGCTGCTGAGCATCTGGGAATGCAGGAGAGGAAACACACTTCTCCCCTCCTGGCTGATGGGAAGGTCGCCGCCCTCCTGGTGGCCCTGCATAGGTCCCAGCGCGGTGGAGTTTGCGAGGAAAGGCCCCTCTCCTCCAGGCAGCTTCTCCATCTGGGCACAGCCAGGGTAGGGGCGGTGGGAGGTGCACACTGGGGCTCTCCTTGCTCCTTCCGAGGCTGCCTGGTGCCTTGACACCAGTGCCCCGGTTACTGTCCAGGCAGCAGGTGACCTGCGGTCAGCGGGCTCGGGCTCTGGCACTCCAGTGCTGGCGACTGAATACCAACTGCAGGTGAGGCGGGGAGGGCCTCTTTCGGGCCGCAGGCTTGTGCTTACCGACTCGGCTCTCTCAGCTGCCTTCAGGTATCCTCCTCTCTGGCTGAGATTAAATCCCGTAAGCGTGTGTCTCTGCAGGAATGTGAATGGCGTGTTGATGACCTTGTTTTTCTTCTTTCTTTGCTGCATGGCAGGGTGTTGACAATTGAATCTGATTAGGAGGACACCTGGGCTGAACTTGCTTGACTCTCTAGACTTTTTTTTAACAGCCTCATTGAGGTATAATTTACATATCATAAAGTCAACTTAGGTTTGCAATTAAATAATTTTTAGTAAAATTACAGGGCTTAGTAACCATCACCACAGTTTGAGAACTTTGCCGTCATACCCCAGAGAAGCCTCCTGTCCACTGGCATGGCTCCCCATCCCCACCTCCAGCCCCGAGGCAGCCACCAGTTCCCGCCATCTGTGTGGCTGAACTGACTCATGGAAATGGAATCCCAGTCGACGGGCTGTGTGCCTGGCCCACAGAGCGCAGTGTGGTTAATGTCCGTCCGTGTTGGTGCGTGTCTGCAGTGCCATCCTCTTCACTACCACGCATGATTCCGTCCTGTGGACATGTGCACCCACTACTCTCCTTCCACCACCCATGGGCATTTGGGTTCGCATCCACAGTTTGTGACCATGGCTTTTAGGACAGTGAGCTGGGCCTCTTCTTAGCTGGGTCCCAGCTTCCTGCCTGAGTTCATGGGCTGCTGTGTACCAGGCTCTGTGCTGCAGTGAAGGTTGGGAGATGGAGACACAGTCATTCCCGCTTTTTAGAATGAGCCCCCCATATACCCCTAGTGACACCCTCCCACTTCTCCTGCTTGGACCATCTACTGGGAAGCCTTGCACAGGTGTCCTTGAAGCTGGCGGGAGACTGGCTGGGGGTGAGCCCACCAGGGGAGCTGCACATGGCCCCTGCTGGTCGGGGCTGCGAGACACCAGGGCTGCATTTCTCATTGGGTATCTCTCAGACAGCACAGCTCCTGCCTCCAGCCTGTGCTTTAGTGTTGCCATCACCAAGTGCCACCCTGTGTCCTGGCTCATGAGGGCCTCTTCCCAGCCCTGGGAAAGCCAGCCCACACTAGGGGTCTGCCCGCCAAGTGCTGCTGTCAGAGCTAGCAGGGGCTTGGTGCGCCACCAGACTCCCTCTCCGGAGGAAGCTGCGGTCTCTGCTCTGGTCATCCAGTAGGGGAGGAGGGGTATTGAGGCCACCGTGAGGGAGGACTCCGTGCCATGCACTTGTCATTCTAGCATTTCCTCTTTGGCCGCACAGTGGTCAGGGTTAGAGACACAGGGCCCACTGCGACTTTTGTTAGGGCCACTGAGTGCTGGTTGGGAACTGCAGGGCAGTGGCCTTTGTTTCTCCATGCTGATTTCTGCTTGTCCAGCCTCCTGCCAGCACCAGACCTGTCCGGAAGGGAAGGGGCGTGTGCTGTTCCTGTCTGTCTTGGCCAGAAGGGCCTCCCATTCTTTGCCTTCACCGTGTTTGTTTTTTTTTCTGCACAGGATTTCTCCTGGTGGGGGCACACCCATTGGTGTTCAGCGGAAGTAGAAACAATTGGAACAAGCATAAAATGTGGAAGCTTAAACAGAAAAGGAGAAGATGGTGGGCAGGGCTTCCAGGCCACATGTGATCTGTGGCACTGCTTGGCCCGTGGACTGTGGCCACGTTCTCGTTGCTCTCCCTGGCTGCCTTCACTTTGAAGGTCTGCTTTGCCAGTGCGCACGGCTCCGGGTTGGAGTATGTTCATTCATCCCTGCAGTTGTTTGTGGATGTCCCAGGGCTAATGTGATACGGTTAAGTGCCACAGCTCCTGTTTTTTTCCCTATGTGGTGGCGACTTTGGTCTGTGTCATCGAGCATTTCACTGTGGCGGGGAGGCAGAGAGTTCCCACAAAGGTATGCAGCTTTTCCCTGCAGAAAGCAGGCGAGCTGGAGGGTTGGAAAGCACAGAGGCGGCCATGCTGTTTCCCTTTTGCCTGTGACCTTTGCAGGGTTGGGAGACTTTTCTTCCAAGTACCCTGTCAGCAGTGTCTCTTTCTCTCCGGACATGGTGGCTGTGCAGGTGTTGGGTTGGCAGACTCACTACCCCCAGCAGCGTAGTCTCAGGAGCCCAGGTGGGGCTGTTGTCTCAGGGTTTGGCCTGCAGCATCTGTGTCTGCAGAAGCTCCTAGCTCCTGCTTTGCCGGGACTTGTCCTCAGTCTGGGGAGAGGCCTGATGGTGCCAGGTGGCCCTGAGGAGCCGGATGCCCGAGCTTGGGGCCAGGCCTGGGCGTGAGCCCAGGAGCATAAAATTAGCTCGGGTGTGGATTGAAAGCTGCTGGTGTGAGCATGGCTTGTCTGTGTTGAGTTTGTCGTGCACAGCCCTGGCCTCTCCCCCCAGCCTGCGGCCGCCCTCTATAGGAGAGGCTGCTCTGGGTCTCTCCTCCCAGTGTGCCTGTCCTGCTGTGTGCCCTGTTCTTTGTGCCACGTGTGACAGGACCATTTGTCATAGCGGTGTCATGAAATACAAGAGCGTGGGCCTGAGAATCTGGGTGGAGTCAAGTTCCTGCTGGAGCCCTGCACGCGTACAGCCTGCTCTGAGCGCTCAGGACATGTGCGAACAGGGGCAACAGGAGCCACCCCTGGGCAGCTTCCCTGCTGCTGAAGGGGACGGGAATCAGGAGGTGTGCGATGTGGGCCCTGGAGGGGTGTTCGGGAGAGCTGTTTGAGTCAGGGCTCTAGAAGGCCACTTTGAGAAGATGCTGTGTGCTGAGACTGCAGAGGGGAGGGAGGGAGTCGCCATGCAGGCCTGTGGAGTGAGCCTGGCTCCTGGTGCCTTGTCTGAGAAGGGCTGCCTTTGCCTCTCCACTCACGGCGCCGTGGACATGTGGGTTTTTTTTCCTCTTTTTTTCTTTTTTAAATTTTTTGACACTCAAGACCACACATTTTCCATTTGGGACATGTGGGTTTTTATTCATTTAATGTTTTTCAGTCGGTTGTCTTTTTTTTTTTTTTTTTAAAGATGGGGTTTCACCATGTTGGTCAGGCTGGCCTTGAACTCCCGACCTCAGGTGATCCGCCCACCTTGGCCTCCAAAGTGCTTGGATTACAGGCGTGAGCCACCGCGCCCGGCCTCGATTGTCATCTTTAATAATATTTTGATGAATGAGCTGTCTCGAATGTAGCCAGCAGGAGCAGATTTGACTCTGCTCCTGTGTCGGTGAATATATGAAGGGGCAGGGAGGGAAGCCTCCATGGGCAGGAAGCAGTGCGCCTGGCTGTATATCATCTGGTTAACCTCCGAGCTGAAGAGCTGTGCCAGCAAAGCCCTCAAGCTCAAGTGTGGGCATGGGGGCGGTCTGAGGACAGGAGGAACAGCAAGGAGATCAGAGGCTGTGCTCTGGAGGCTTTGGTGACAGGTCACATTTCTCTCACAGCTTGGCAACCATCTTACGAATATTGTGGGTTAAAAGAAATAATCCATGTCACCGGTAGCCAAGTTTTTAATGTGGAAAAAGATACAATATAAAATAACAAACTCCCTGCAGGGTTCAGTGGGGCGTATTGCCATGAGGGGATAATTCTGTTTGTCCACACTGCACCCCTGCCAGTGGTGGGCTTCCCAGTGGGCTGCCTTGGCTCCGCATGTGACCCGCTCAACCTGCAGCGCCATGTGCCCTGAGTAGCTCTGCTCTGGCTGGTGCTCTCAGCAGAACACACAACTAATGCCCCACTGCGTCTGCTCCTGGTAGGGCAGTGCAGCTAGGGTACACATGTGCATTTCACGCCCAGAACTGGCTGGCAGGCCACACGGTTGGCCACCAGGGTCGGGTCAGGTGCTGCACCTGACGCATGCGTCTCTGATCTTGGGCATGGCTCAGCAGCTTCTGGCTTGGCCGTGGGTGGGTGCTGCTCACCTGTTTCTGAGTAATCAACCCTGGGATTTCTGGGCCCAGAATGAGGATTCATCACCTTTCCCGTGTCTGTGGGCTGGTGGGTGGGGCTTTGGCCCCACAGGTTATTCCTGCGCTGCCACCAATGGGGGCTGGGCTGGCTTCCCTCAGGGGCCTTGCTGTCATAGCTGTCTTGCTGCTGGCCGTCTGTTGTGGTGCCACAGTTTCCCTCGATCTTCCAGGGTGGAGTTTTATATCCTCACTCTAGAGCAGGGTTTTGGACTTCTTGCTCTCAGGATCCCTTTATACTCTTAAAAAGTCCTTGTTGAGGCTGGGCATGGTGGCTTGTCCCTGTAATCCCAGCACTTTGGGAGGCCAAGGTGCCAGGATCACTTGAGGCTAGGAGTTCAAGACCAGCCTGAGCAACATAGGAAGACCCCATCTGTAGAAAAAAGCAAAAAGAATTAGCCAGATGTGGTGGTGCGTGCCTGTACTGCCAGTTGTTCAGGAGGCTAAGATGGGAGGATTGCTTGAACCCAGGAGTTGAGGCTGCAGTGAGCTCCACACCATTCGCTCCCAGTCTCTGTGAGAGGAGAGTAAGGCTGTGTCTCTAAATGTGAAAAGAAAAAAGTTCTCACTGACTTTGCATGAGTTGAGCTATTTGTCTTTTTAGAAGTTAAATTTCAGAATGTAAAACAACTTCAAAGAATTAAAAACCCAGTATATCTTAACATAAAAAAATAAATAAAATAAAAAATTTTTGATTCCATCCCTTCCCACCCTAAAAAAAAAAATTTTTTTTTTAATTTTAAAATTAAAAAAAAAAAAAACCTGTTACCTTCCAGAGTACAATAAGTAAAGAGAGTGGTCTGCTTTTTGCCAGCCTCACAAGCTGGATTCTGTTAGCTTCCGTGTTCGTCCTGTTGTAACTTTACAGGTCAGGTGGCTTCTGCAACGCTTTGGCACATGGCACCTTTGTGTTACTGTAAAGAGAGTGCTAACCTCGTGGTCACAGACCACACTTTGGACTCTAGGGCTCCCCGAGTGACCTCTCTTTGCCTCTGCTGGGAAGGCCTTTATCCCAGGAGCACCATCATGGAAATAGCTGGAAGACGAGCATCCTTTCAGCCACTTTCTGTTGGTCAGGGAGTCATAGAGCCACCTGGATCTGGAGGTGGGAGTGAGTGGGAGTGGACAGCCTGCCTCTGGATGGAGCAGGGCTCCAGCCAGCCCTGGTCTTCCTGCCTCCTCCAGGAGGCCCTGGCTGGCCACCCCAGAGACCCAGACCTTTTCTCTCTCCCCTAGCTTCTGGGCACTATGCTGCCTTCCTCTTCCTGCCTTTCAGTTTTCTTCCCAGGGTGTGCAGCCTGGCACCACTGTGGGCCATGGGGTTGTACAGGTGGGGCGGTTGCCATCTCTGGGTGCCACAGAGGGCCACTGAGGCAGAGCCAACACTGGACGTCCCGTGTTTCCCTTGCTGAGCTTTTGTGGCACCTGCTCAGGTGAGTGTCCCCCCAGGACCCACCGAGCCACATTGCCTGGGACTTACCAAGTAGCCAGGTGGTCCTAGCAAAAAAGAAAGGCGGAAATTGTGTAAAACAGGCTACGAGCAGATGAGCTGCTCCTATGTGGCTGCGTCCACAGTGTTTTAAGAAGCCGAGGTTGGTTGGTTTTTGCCCTTTCTGATGTTTGGTCGGGCTTCTCTGCATAGGCACTGCACGCCCCTTCGCTAGACGGCTCTCTGCACCGGCAGTGGTCTCTTCAGTCCTGGGTGGGTTCCTTGGCTGCTCAGCAAGACAGACCTCTTAGGACTTCACAGCTGCCATTCTCTGACTCAGTGAACGAGACTTCAGAGCACGGGCCCAGCGGTCCCCAATAGGGAAGGCTGACTGCATGGGAGGTGAGACATACTGAGTAGGGACTCTGGTTCCACAGGGTGGGTGGAGGGAACAGCAGGCAGGGACAGTGGGACTCTCCCTGTCACTGCAGCTCCCTCTGGGTTGGTGCTTTGGTAACAGCGGGCAGCACTGGCTGGTAGCTGGGTAGCTGGGGAGTGGTGCTGAGGAGGGTGCTGACCTGCACCTGCCTCTGGCTCCCCAGGGCCTGGCCTCAGGTTGTTGTGCTCAGCGTCCACTCCTCTGCCCAGGACCCATTGGACCCTGCTGGTGTCCTGTGTGCTTTGTGCTGGGGGGACCTTAGAAAGAAGGACAGGTCCCTGCTCACCTGGGACTTGGTGTTATGTGTCCATTGTAACATAAAATACAGAAAAAAAAAAAAAGATAATCAAAAGCAAATCCTCCTGCCACCGAGAGATAGTCTACTTGACGTTAAAACCAGCCTCACTCCGAAGTGGGACCCTTGCCACCCAGACCCAGTTGTCCAGAGCTACCGGTGGGCGCCTAACACATGTGCTCCCCTGCTGGTGGAGATGGGGACGTTCCCGGGCTGTGTGAGTCCCTGCGAAGGGAGTGTGGGGCCAGTGCTGGTGTTTCCACAGGTTGGCGCCCACATCGCGCACGGCATTGCCTGCCACTCGCGTGCGTCTTTTCTGAAGAAGATGTTTGTCACGTTTACAGGCCGAGAGCAGCGCTCTGCTTAGTCCACATTTCCTCCGGGAGGGCTGGTGTGACCCACGCTTCTGTGCACGGTGGGCTGTGCAGTCATCTGCTTGGTCTTTGCCTACTTCGTCTTGAATTGGTCTTGTGTTTTCTTATAACTGGCCTGAGTTCTCTTTATTTTAAGGGTATTAATCTTGAGTGTTAAGATTTTCGAGCTTGTTCTTAAAGAGACAGGTAAAAGCCCGGGTGGAAACTATGAGAAGTGCTGGAGCTGGAGTCTCCACAACTCCCCTGGGCCACAGAGGGGCAGAGAACAGGTACACCAGGAGCCAGACCAGAGGGCTAGGGAGCGCCGGGGGCTGGGGGAGCTGGGGGCCAGGGGGCAGCCTGGGAGGGCGAGTGCCAGGAAGCCCTGGGCCCGCTCCTGCTCTTGGTGGGGCCTGAGGGCTGCTTTTCTTTCCACTATTCCCTACCTTCTTTTACAGCCTCCCACCTGCCTCCTTTCTGAGTGGCTGGAGCTGCATGCTGGTTAGCTTCGCCATCAGGAAGAAATCCAGGCCACACTGGCACTCCACGCCACTGACCTGTTCAGGAACTTGTCGTGGCCTGGTGCCGGTTGGGACCACATTTGGTCACAGGCTCCACAGAACATAGGGCAGTGGGCACAGGGCCACACAGGGGGCTTAGGGCAGTGTTTCTCAAGATCTGTCAAGAAGCACTAGTCCTCCTAGACATCCAGGTGAATTTGGGAAGCTCCAGATGAAGTCTGAGACCTCTTGGAAGCTCAGCGGATAGCAGTGGTTACAGGCTCTGAACAAAGGAACTGTGGTTGACTGTGTGACCTGCGGTTTCCACTCCCTGGCTGTTGCCACCCACTGTTCCTACTCCTGTCACCTGCCCTCATCCTGCTCTTAGCTGTTGGAGGTGATGGTGGAACAGGGGAGAGTCCAAAAGAACTTAAAGCCTAAGATGGTCCACAGGCACCACCCCCAGTGCTGACGGGGTGTAGGCCTGGATGTCTGCCTGGCTCTGCTCCAGAAGTGATTTCACTTCCCCGCATGAGGTATCAGGTGTTTTTGCACTCAGCAATGCTCCTTTCATGCCCTGGACCAAGCGTGGTGGCTGAGAGCCACAGAGGCTCTGTGACGTGCGCCCTGAGGCTGCCTGTGCTGGTGGGCAGCCGTGTGGAGGGGTGCAGTGGAGGCCTGCTTCTTCTTCGGGAGTGGAGTGGGCACCTTCATTTCCCAGAGGTGGCCATCTCTCCCTCAGTGACAGCAGCATCCCTTCATTTCCCAGAGGTGGCCATCTCTCCCTCGGTGACAGCAGCATCCCTTCATTTCCCAGAGGTGGCCATCTCTCCCTTGGCGACAGCAGAGTTCTTTCATTTCCCACATTTCCCGGAGGTGGCCATCTCCCCCTAGCGTTTCTGCTGAATGGTTTCCTGTGTCCTCCTAGCCTTCATAAATGGGTAACAAATGCTTCTGCTTCAGGGTGGGCTTCATATTCTCCCCAGACCCACATGTAGCCTCCGCTGTACCTGATGTGCCCAGGGCAGGGAGCAGGCGCTGGGTGGGTCTGACCACCCAGGGTGTGCCTCTGCCTGGCCAGCCTGCTGCCTCATGGATGCCTGGATGCAGAGCTTCCTGAGATGAACTCTGTGTTGGGATGCACAGAGGGGATTTGCTTCCTCTCAGACTTGGGGTCTTGGGAATGCTTTTTTTTTTTTTTTTCCGAGTCGGGGTCTCACTTTTGTTCAGGCTGAAGTGCAGTGGCACAAACACGGGTCACTGTAACCTCCTCCAGCCTCCCAGGTTCAAACGATTCTCATACCTCAGCTTCCCAAGTAGCTGGGATTATAGGCGTCTGCCACCCTGCCAGTCTATTTATTTTTTTTTTTTTTAAGACGGGGTTTCACCATGTTGATCAGGCTGGTCTTGAACTCCTGACCTCAGGTGATCCTCCCGCCTTGGCCTCCAAAGTGCTTGGATTACAGGTGTCGTGAGCCACCATGCCCGGTGTATTTTTTTTTTTTTTTTTTTTGAGATGGAGTTTTGTTCTTGTTCACCCAGGCTGGAGTGCAATGGTGCGATCTTGGCTTACCGCAACCTCTGCCTGCCAGGTTCAAGTGATTATCCTGCCTCAGCCTCCCTAGTAGCTGGGATAACAGGCGTGAGCCACTGTGCCCTGCCTTGGGAGTGCTTTTTGACATTCATTCCTGTGCTGTCAGTCAGCGTGAAAACCCAGGCGATTTTCTGGAGGTGGCCGCTGTCAGGAGCTTTAGAAAACCTCTGTCATTAAAACCTTTATTTTCAAGTACATTCTGTTGTTCTTCCTGGGAAGGCCTCCTACCTTTTTGGCTGAAGAGTTGTGTAAGGGTTCCTGGGCATTATAATTCATGTGAAAATGAAAGCATTGTTTTGTGTGACCCTGTGCTGCTCTGAGGCCCTTCCTCCAAGGTGGACCGAAGGCAGCTCTGTGCTGACGATGCAGGATCCTGGCACACAGCTGTCCTCACAGACTTCTTGGTAGGAGCGGCTGTGTCTGGGGTGCTCTCCCCCGAGCCATCTTCCCTTCTTTGCTGCCTTCTTGTTGGGCACACAGGTTCTAAGTAGTAGCATTTGTGGTTTGTCAGCTCCTGAGCTGTGCAATGTCACCAGGAGTGCAACAGGTCCCAGTGTTCACTAGCAGTGTCCTGTCCCCTGAGATGGCTCCTGAGCTGCCCTTGTGGTGGAATGGAGACTTGGGGCCTGGCTGTCCCTGGAAACCTTTGTGGAGCTCACATCCCACTCCCATGAGGGTCTGGAAAGGCTTGGGTCCAGGGGCTTGCTGTGGCGTGCAGTGACTGTCCATGAGGCACCTCTGTGAGGGTGGGGTGGGAGGCCTGTCCTTTCAGGGCCCACTGTGCAGCATGGACTTGAAGGGCGCCAGTCTGTGCTGTGCAGGGGCCTGCGGCCACCTTCTCTGCCCTTCCCCAGCAGGTGTCTGCTCTGGGGCCATTGCAGTTCCGGTTTAACTGCCAAGGACCTCTGCGCATTGTGCCCCTCAGCTGTGTGCATGTGCTCATTGCTCCAGGTGGACAGTTGGTCCAGCCTCGCCCAGGGGGCATGTCATTGGAATAGCATATGAGCAGGGTACCTGGTTGCAGGGGGGTCCTGATGTCTGTGTCCCCACTTCCTGTCTGCCTCACCTGTCCTGTCATCACAGCAAAGACGCATTGGAACGGGGCTGACCGAGGGCTGGTACACGACGGGCAGAGGCACCATTGCCTTTGCTGCCCCAGGGAGTATAGATGGCGGTCCCCTGTCTGCTGCCAGCTTTGTGACCTTGGGCTGTCATCAGGTCTCTGAGCCTCCTTCCCGCCACCTGCCATGTGGGGACAGGGGTCTCTCCCTCACTGGTGTGCAGTGACTTCTGCCACAATTGTAGTGGTGGCCACAGTGGTAGGGGCAGGTGCCACAGTCAAGGCCATGGGACTGGTGTCTCCACAGTGCCCTGGCCCCTGCACTGACCTGGCAAGGAGGGTGACATCCGGCTCCTTGTGACCTTTCTTGGCATCAGTCAGCCCTGAGAGCTGTAGAGATGCTGGCTCAGGCTGGCTGTTCCCCTCAGATACACATGAGGCTGGAGGAGCAAACACATGGGAATGGGGTTGAGCAGATGGGGCTGCCTGCCATCCCTACACTGCACCTGGGATGCTGCTGCCTGGTTCCTCCTAGAAATGGAGGGACACACCTGCTTGAGTTTTCTCTGAAGTGCCCCCACCTGGTGACCTGAGTCAGGAGGCCATGCCCACGGCTATGTTCTTTGAGTCCTCTGATGCCTGGTTTTAGCCGACGGTCAGTGGGGTCAAGGCCAGCGTGTGTGGCATCCTCTTAGGCCCCCTGCGTATCTGGCTGTCACTGGGTCAGGAGGTCCTCCTGGTACCAGAACAGCTGAGAGGGCCCCCTGCCTTTCTTAGGGCTGGCATGCCTGCCAGTTATAGTTGACAGGCAGAGCTGCAGTTTTCTGTCTCGTTTCTTCCCCAGAAGTCCAGGTCATTTCATTTCTTTTTCTTTTCTTTCTTTTTTTTTTTTTGAGATGGAGTCTCACTCTGTAACTCAGGCCAGAGTGCAGTGGCATGATCTCGGCTCACTGCAATCTGTGCCTCCCGGGTTCAATCCCTCAGCCTCCTGAGTGGGTGGGATTACAGGTACCCACCACAACACCCAGCTAATTTTTGTATTTTTAGTAGAGACAGGATTTCGCCGTGTTGGCCAGTCTGGTCTCGAACTCCTGACCTCAGGTAATCTGCCTGCCCTGGCCTCCCGAAGTGCTGGGATTACAGGCATGAGCCACCATGCCCGGTCAGGTCATTTCATTTCTAATCAAAATAATGTCCCTAAAATGACATGTGGAAGACCCTAGGGTGAGGATGGAGCCCTTTCGGTTAAGGACCTTTTGTGTGGGCGGGTCCCTGTTACAGAGCCTGAGGTTTCGGTGGTGGCCCACGTGTCCTGGGCCTGGAGCCTGCTGCTTGGGAAGGCCATGTCCTGCCTTCCCTCACACCTCGCCCTCCCCGCCGTGGGGCTCCATTCCGAAGCCTGTGAGGGTGTTGCTGGACTCACTAGGCAGGCCCATGTTTCCCTGGGCTGAGGCCTAGGCTCTCAGCCATAGGCACCTGGTGGTGGAGGGGACGTCTGTCCTTATCTTTGACTCATGCTCCATACAGCCACCCGAGAGGACCCACATGTCATCCTCCTGCAGACAAGGCACTTTGGCGGATCCCTGTTGTCTGTGAGATGGAGTCCCCGTCTGTCTCCGGCCCTGCCCTGTGTGCCCCAGGCGCACTTCAGCCAGGCTGGCCCTCCAGTGTCCACAGCTCTGCTGAGACACCTGGCCTGTGTGCACACATGTCCTTGTGTGACCTTGGGCTGTTGTCAGGTCTCTGAGCCTCCTTCCCGCCACCTGTTGTGTGGGGACAGGGATGTGACCTGCCTGACTCCTGTCTGTCTGCCTGACCCCGTGCAGGCTTCTCTGGCTGTGGGCTCTCAGGCACTTGAACTCTGGCCTCCCTTGTGCCCCGAGCCTTGGGACTGAGACACAGGTGGGGACAGGTGGAGGCAGATGGAGCTTTCCCGTCACTGTCTGGAAGACGCTTGTCCTTCCTCTTCTTCATGCCTTCCTGTAGTTCCTTGACAGCCCTTGATGAGAATGCAGGGCTGCCTCACTGCCGGGGCCCTGGGAGGGTGTTGGAGAGTGAAGTGCGACCCTTGCCCAGGGCTAACACCTGGGAAGGAATTGGGGCCTGGGACAGTGGGCCTTTGTCCCAGCAGCTCAGCTTGGCTGTATTCACTAGTCGGCGTGAAGATCTTAAAGCCAGACTCACACATTTCCCCTGACAGGGAGAATAGGGAACCCACCCTGGGCAGGCTGCATGCCCCCTGTGCACGCTGATGGAACACTGACCGAAACCTCCCTCGTCTCAGTGAACGCAAGTCCTCTGGAGCATGCTCTTGACCCAAATGGAGTCAAACTGGAAATCTGCAAAGTGACATTCCTTATACTTAGAAATTAGGAAGCATGCTTCCAAGTAACCAGTGGGACAAAGAAGAACTTGTAATGGAAACTAGAACATATTTTTTAGCTGAAAGATAAAAATTTGCCATGCCGTGACTTTCGGGGTACACACCGGCCAGGAGTGGTTCACAGCCCTCGGGTACCCATCACTCTCCGAGCAGTAGCTGAACCCATAGAAGGTGGGAGGAGGGAAATGAGGACAGAGCGGAAGTTAACAAAGCGGAATATCGGTCTTCCACAGATCGCTCGTCGAGGCCGTAGTTGGAGTCTCTGAAAATAGGAATACAGCCGGGCGCGGTGGCTCCTAGCACTTTGGGATGCTGAGGCGGGCGGATGACCTGAGGTCACGATTTCAAGACCAGCCTGACCAATACGGTGAAACCCCGTCTTTAAATGAAAAGAAAGTAGGAATACAATAGAAAATCTGGCAAGAGTGATCAAGACAGGAAAAAGGAGATGGCACACATAGCCAGTCGTTTTCATAAGTCATGCTGGCCAGCCAGATATCCGTATTAAAAAAAATCTTGGCCTGTACCTCATACCCTACAAAGAACAGTTGAGCCCAGTAGAATGTAGGTCTAAGTGTAGAAGATTCTGGAACTGCTGTCCAGCACCGTCATCAGCCATGTAGCTAGGCAGCACTGGAGACGTGCTGAGTGTAAAATATACTAGACTGGAAATACAGTGGCACCTTGTGTGTTTTCTATTGATTGGAAGTTGAAATGAAAATATGTTAGATCTGTTGGGTTGAGTAGAATGAATCTTGGCTGCTGCTTTTACTTTTCAGTGGGGCTATTAGAACATGTAAAATGACATCCATGGCTCGAATTATGGCTTGTGTCATATTTCTCTTGAACAGCACTGTTATCAAAGATGCTATTCTTGACCCATGGGTTCAGAAAAGTTTTTTAAAACAGGACTAGAAAGTACTCATCATCAAGGAAAAGATAGATAATTTGGTTTACATTAAAATTAAGCAGCTCTGTTTATCAAAGATATTCCTCAAAAACTGAAAAGGCTGGCTGGGCACTGTAGCTCACACCTGTAATCCCTGCACTTTGGGAGGCCGAGGCTGGAGGACTGCTTGAGCTCAGGAGTTCAGGACCAGGCTGGGCAACATAGTGAGACCTCATTTGGCTGGGCAACATAGTGAGATCTTATTTCTCCAAACAAACAAATAAAATTAGCTGGGTGTGGTGGCATCTACTACCTCAGGGGGACTGAGGTGGGAGGATCCCTTGAGCCCAGGAGGTTGAGGCTGCAGTGAGCTGTATCTCACCACTGCACTCCATCCAGGCCCGGTCACGGAGTAAGACTATTTCACACACACACACACAAAACAAACAGGCAACCTTTGCAGGGGAAATGCACTGTATCTAAAACGGACTGGAGCTCAGAGCCAGACTTCCCCATGGGCTCCAACAAAGAACAAGAAACAACTGGTCCCGTAGAAGACGGGCAGAGGCTTGAACAGCTGCCTCATGAGGAAGGACACGCAAATGGCCCCGAGCCATGGGAAAGAGCCCTTGACCATGTCTGCCTCGGGGAAAATCCCAAGCCTTAGATGCGCCGCGCGTGATGGCTAGTGAACACCGCGCCATTAGAGTGGGTGTCGGGTTGCCTTGCTAACCCTTCCTGTCTGGTGTGCTTGCTGGTGTGTTTAGCTCCCATCTTGCTGTGCTTTTCATCTTCCCGTGCTTTGTTTGAATTTCTTCTTTTTTTTTTTTTTTATTTGAGACGGAGTCTTGCTCTGTAGCCCAGGCTGGCGTGCAGTGGTGCAATGTGGGCTCACTGCAACCTCCGCCTCCCAGATTCAAGGGATTCTTCTGCCTCAGTCTCCCGAGTAACTGGGATTACAGGTGCCCGCCACCACACCCAGCTAATTTATTTTTATCTTTAGTAGAGACAGAGTTTCACTATGTTGGCCAGGATAGTCTTGATCTCCTGACCTCGTGATCCACCCGCCTTAGCCTCCCAAAGTGCTGGGATTATAGGTGTGAGCTACTGCGCCTGTCCTGAATTTATTCTTTTTATTTTTTAATCCTTTTTTCAAATTGCCTTGGAAGTTAGGTACTTTCTTTTATTTATTTTTTTTAGAAACACAGTCTCACTGTGTTGTCCAGGATGGTCTCAAACTCTACCTTCACCTTCCAGAGTTCTGGGATTACACTGTGAGCCACAGTGCCCACCCCTCCTTTAGTGGTTTTCTTATAGCACACACCCTAAACTTCCAAGGTCCGATGTTGATTTATAGCTTTATCCACCTCTCTGAAGTACCCAAGATACGAGACCCCTTCAGTACACTTTCTCTCTTGAGCTGGAAGCACCTGATGTGTTTTAACTTCTGTACACTTTAGACCCCCTCACATGTTACTGTCGTATATGTTGATATTGGTTTAGGTTGACTGGTTTTAGGCTGTGCCCCCTCCTTCCTCCTAGACCCCCCATGTCACTGTCCTGCATGTTGGTATTGGTTTAGGTTGACTGGTTTTAGGCTGTGCCCCCTCCTTCCTCCTAGACCTCCCATGTCACTGTCCTGCATGTTGGTATTGGTTTAGGTTGACTGGTTTTATAGGCTGCGCCCCCTCCTTCCTCCTAGACCCCCCCATGTCACTGTCCTGCATGTTGGTATTGGTTTAGGTAGACTGGTTTTATAGGCTGCGCCCCCTCCTTCCTCCTAGACCCCCATGTCACTGTCCTGCGTGTTGGTATTGGTTTAGGTTGACTGGTTTTATAGGCTGTGCCCCCTCCTTCCTCCTAGACCCCCCATGTCACTGTCCTGCGTGTTGGTATTGGTTTAGGTTGACTGGTTTTATAGGCTGCGCCCCCTCCTTCCTCCTAGACCCCCCATGTCACTGTCCTGCATGTTGGTATTGGTTTGAGTTGACTGGTTTTAGGCTGTGTCCTCTCCTTCCTCCTTTGTCTTTCTGGTTTTGTCCTTGCTTCTGGGACCAGTTTTCCTCTGCCTGTGGCGCAGCCTTGAGCTTTCTTGGATTTCCTTTCAGGTGACTGCTGGGGGCGTCCTCACAGTCCCTGTCTGAAATGCCTTCATTCTTGGCAGAGCTTTTCGCTGTGTGTCGTTGTCTTGGTTGGCTTTCTTTCAGCCCACTTTTGACGCGAGGCCGCCGTCCTCTGGCTTCTGGCCCTGGAGAAGCTGCTGTCAGGTGTGCCGCTGCTCCCTCGGGGGTGATCTGCCGCCTCCCAGCCCCAGCTGCTTCTGATGTTTACATTTTTAAATTTTTACGTAATTTCAAAGTTAGAAGTTGCCGAGGTAGTGTAATTCCTGCATACCTTCTCCCAGATTCGCCAATGTCAGCATTTTTGCCATATCTGCCGTATCATTTTCTCTGTCTAGCACACATGCACACATTTTTTCCCAGCAGTTTGAGAGTGACTTGCATCTTGACCCCAGCATAGAATAGAATGCATTTCAGCAGGGAAACTCTTGGGTGCACTCACACAGCACGAGATGGTGAAGGGGTCAGATTCTCCACCCTCTTCAGGATAAACTTTGAAACAGGCTCAGAAGGCACTTTGTGTGGGACGTAGGGGAGATGCAGAGGCACGGGTGTGAGCGACAGTGGTAGCAGATTGGGCTCGCTGCTCATTGGGAGGGGACTTCGGTGGAAACTGCCAGCACAGAGCAGGGCCACGAGGATGGAGCGAGCCAGGGGGTGGCTGGCCTGATGACCAGTGTCTCGGTGGCATCTCCCTGGGCTGCAGCCTGAGAGGGACAGGGCAGCAAGTATGGCTGCTCTCTGGAAGCCCCACTCTCATTGAGGTCCAGGTTCACTGCCTAGTTCCTGACACCGTGGAGACCAAGCCCCTCTCTGGGGACTGGAGGAGAGACTGGAGCACAGGGAACAGAGCATGCCCCTGAGAACCCCGGGCGGCACAGAGTGGGCTGCAGAAACAGTGGACAGGCCCCAGATGGCCTTCTCACAACCTAGATTGCTTACCAAAATTTTGTTTTTGTTTTTTGTTTAGAGACAGGGTCTTGCTGTGTTGCCCAGACTGGAGTGCGGTGGCACGATCACAGCTAACTGCTGCCTTGACCTCCTGGGCTCAACAGATCCTCCTGCCTCAGCCTCCCGAGTAGCTGGGACCACAGGTGCGCACCACCATGCCCCACTAATTAAAATTTTTTTTTGTAGAGGCAGAGTCTTGCCATCTTCCCTAGTCCGACTTTTAAAGCAGTCATTATCAATGGAAATTGGCAAGACTGTTTTTTATTTCTCTACTGATTCTATAGTACTTAGTTTTATATTGTTTAAAAGGAACATTAAATCTCTTTGCTTCTCCTTTGCAATCATGGTTCTTGATTTTGTATTACTGAAGGTTGCATTAAAACCCGTTTTGACTAATTATGAGGTTGGAAATTCTGAAGTCTATTGAGTAGACAGCTTGTGTCAAATGAGGCAGCTGGTGATTTCTGGATTCCATCTGAGCTTCCTTTTCTAGCACAACCTTATCCTGAACACCTGATTTTGGGGTAACTTCTTATAAAAATCCACCGTGTGTTATTGTGGACATGTCCCTCCCGGCATCCCCCTGTGTGGTGACAACCAGAATGCCCTCGGGTTTCCAACCCTCGCTGTCCTCACTAGTGGCTTATGCTCTTTTCCGTGTCCTGCATCTCTGGTCAGCACCACAGTCTGTTTCCTGTGCTTCTGCTGAGGTGGCCAGAGGCCATCCAGAAATGACCCAGATTCACACTCTAGCCTCCTGCTCCCCTGGAGCATGCTGGGCTTCTCTGCACAGTAGCGTTTGCCTGAAACATCGTCATCCCCCCATCCACTTCACTTGCTGGCCTTCCCTGGGAGCCAGGGGCAGTGAGTTCTTGGGTTTGCTGTCTCAGGGCAGTCCTGGGGCAGCTCTCCAGTAGATGGATGTGCACTGGGTGGATGTGGAGGGCCCTGCAGAGCGCGCGTTGAAGCCCCACTGCTACACTTGCTCACCCTCAAGGGGGGGGCACACGGCCCCACTTGGTCCTTGTCGCATCCCTGCCCCAGAATGGAGGTGCAGAGAGGCCAGGTGGTGTGTCTGGCACTGCAGGGCAATGGTTCCCCAGATGGGGTGTGGGCAGCAGCAAGGGCGGTGATGAAAGAAAAACTTCAGCCAAAACAGATGTAGAGAAGTTTAATTGAGCGAAAAACAATTCTCGAATCGGCAGCCTGTTGAACCAGAGTAGGCTCACAGACTCCAGCGCAGCCCTGTGGTGGAGGAAGATTTATGGACGGGAAAAGAAAAATGGAAGTGAGGCACAGAAACAGCCGACTGGTTACAGCTCAGCATTTGCCTTATTTGAACACAGCTCCAGCAGTCAGCGTCATGTGATTGGCCAAAACTGGGTGATTGGCACAAGCATAGGCTATGTTCTGTAGACACCTCCACTTGTCACAGTTCACGACGTACATAAAAACATTTAGGTGCATCTTAAAATATGTCAGGAGGCAACTGTAGGCTAAACTCGGTTTCACAGCGGGTTGCCTGGACATTGTTAGAACGCATGGTCTTGGGCCCCACCTGGAACCATTGCTGCAGAGATGCAGGGTGACTGGGCTGGCTGTGCAGATGAGCCCTAGGCAGGCGGCCCCAGGGGCCATGGGGCCACCTCCCCCAGGCTTGTCTGGCCCGGAGCTCCTGCTCTCTTGCTGTCGCACCTGTGAAGCCATCCTGCATGCAGGCAGGTCTCATGGGGGTCACCACGGAGTGTATACACCACACTTCCTGTCCCTTGATCCACCATTGGGCGCTGAGGTTTTCCCATGTCTTGACTGTTGTACCTGGCAGCTCTGTGGAGTAACTGCTGCAGACTGTTCCTGAATCACGCAGTATGATGGGAGGGGGAAGCCATTGTGTTTCCCCCTTTCGACCCTTCCTTTCCCCTTACCGGGAGCTCTTCAAGGTGAGCCATGGAGGGCAGCGTCATTCTGCATCCCGCTGGGGTTGTCGGATACGGCCAGGTGGGCCCTGAGGTGGGTCTGTCAGAGCAGAGTCTGCGTCTTCCCACTGTCCCGGGCCCGTCCTTTCTCTGTAGAGGTTATGTGGCCAGTTAGAGTGGCCTATAGCTGCCACAGTGTGCAGACTCACAGCAGGCACAGTCCTGGCAAGGCGACGGCGTGGCGGACCCTGGAGCTCTGACTGTTCCCACGCTCACCGCCACGCCCTGCAGGGCACTTACTGAGACCCTGTTTTGTAGGTGGCAAAATGGAGGGACAGAGTGGTGGTAGCAGCCTGCCTGAGGTGCTGAGAGGTGGGAGTTGCGTCTGGCCCAGCCATGCTTGACCCCATTCCAGGGTACTCTGGCCAATAACAGAGGGAGTTGACAAGCTCCAGTCTGGGGAGGGAGGTTGGGGATGGCGACCAGGTGTCCCTAAGCAGTTGGGGCGGGGCATCATCTATGGAGACGGCAGGCGTTGCGGGGGCGCCTCTCAGAGGCGGACACAGTGTCTATGTCAGACATCTCTGGACACAGTGAGCTGGAGATGAGCTGTCTGGTGTGCCCTGAGCGTGCTGCCTGGTAGAGAGCGGTCTGGGGAGCCAGCTGCCGGGGTAGCGGTGACAGTGGGAAGAGCTGGTGCGAGGGAGAAGGATGGGGGTGTGACTGCAGGGGAAGCCGCAGTCAGCCTCCGCAGGTGCCTGCCCCTGTGTTACAGGGATGGGAATTGAGGACATGGCCAGTTGAGGGTGGCCTCAGCCAGGGCTGTTTGTGGTGTGGCGGAGGGTGGTGGTGAAGGAGAGGCAGGGGGTTGAACCCCCGGGATGTGAGGGGATGGAGCCAGCACATGAGGGTGGCACCTGCCCAGTGTGGCTGTGAAGGGCGGGAGAGTGCTGTTGGCTGGGGAGGTGGCACGTGGGTGAGTGCCCACCAGGGAGATGGGGCCGGGAGGCCTGGCCCCCTGGCACTCTCTGCCCTTTGCATCCTTTCCAGTGAGCCTTGAGTTATGCTGGAACGGGAGCCAGCTCAGAGGCTGGGTGCTGGCCCACGCTGTCCTGGGGAGCTCGTCCTGGCTCTGTGTTTCATTTTTTGGTTTATGTAACATTTTTCTTCATTGTTGAAAGAGAGACTGTAAGAGTAAAGTCACACGCTTCACCTTCAGTGAGGAAAAGTAGCACCCAAGCTTCCATCCCCACTGCAGGGGCCTGTGTGCTGGGCCTGGGCACTCCTGTCTTCCTTTCTTTGTCCGAGACAAAAATGGGAAAATGTGCTCTTCCTCTTTTCTGGGTCCTGCCTGATAGCACCACCTGCAGGGCCTGCATTTGGACGCAGCCCTCCTGTGGACAGGACTGGACTCCAGTTTCTCTCTCCTTTCTGTGAGTGGTGGTCAACTCCACGCCACTGTGTGGTGCTTGGGGCAGAGCAGCAGGGCCCACGCTGGCCCATCTCTCCCGTGCTTGTGTCTGAGAAGGGGCACCCATCTCACCTCTGGCCTGATAGGTTTCGCCCCTGTCTGATTGTCCCCTTCCCCTACAGCGAGAGCGGGCAGGCGTGTTAGGGGTGGGTGCCAGTCTTTCCCTGCCCCCTGCTCCATCGGCGGCATGTGGTTTCAACGTGCCTTGGGCTGCTCTGGTTATTGGAGAGGCGGAGCGTATTTCGTGTTCTGGTGACCAGCCGTCTCCTGTGATTGGCTCCCCATGGCCTCAGGATGCCTTGCTTCCGATTCATGTGGCCACCACTGAGCAGTGGGTGTTTTGGGTACTAGGGTGATGGGGGGGAGTGTCACAGTCAGACCCAGAGAGACCTAGAAAGCAGCCAGTACTTGGCACCTTCTGTTTGCACAGCTGGAAGATTCAGCTTCTCTGTGGTCACTTCGAGTGGAGCTTGCCACAGAAGTGTCTTTTTTCTGGTCACCTTGGTTCTGTTGAAAATGATTGCTCAAATGGTATATTCAGAAGTTCTCAGGTCACTGCTCCCCCTGTTGGCGTGGACCCCCCTTGTGGGCAGCTAGGAGGTGACTTTGCTGGCCTTGCTATGCCCAGGAGCGTCCAGGAGTGTCCAGGGGCTGGTGTTGGATTCCCCCGGGGAGTGCTGCAGCCTTCCGCCCACTCGGGACATCCTGGAGGTCAGCATTGCCATTTTATAGGTGGGAAAGTGCAGAGAGGTGACGTCACGGGCCAGGGCCTTGCAGCTGGGAATCGAGCCCAGGCCGTCTGGTTGATAAGTGGCAGCGCCCTCTGCTCCAAAGCCCCTCGTGCTTCTGTGAAGGCTGTGCCTCTGAGGAAGGTCCAGGCCCATCCCCGCACTCTGCTCCCAGGAGCACCCCTGAGGCCTCTAGTCCCTGGAGGGCCAAGGAGTGCAGTTGTGGAGAATGGGGGCCTAGACCAGGGTGCCAGGGACCCTCCCAGGCTGATGGAGAGAGAGGGGCATTCTCTAGGACTTGGGGACTCCACCGGCCACTGCCACGGGAATGCAGTGCCACAGAGGCTGAGGCCAGTCTCCACCAGAGGGCGCTGCTGGCTGTTTGGAGGGAGCCGGGCGCTGGGCGGTGATGGCCATGGGCACAGCCATCCTGCAGGGTTCTGGCTGTGAGCACAGTGGTTGGGGACCACTCTGGAGCCCTGACACGTGAGTGTGACTCCCTCTGCGAGTCCCTCTGCCACTGTGGGGTCGAGCCAGTGAGCGCAGGGGAACGCACCAGATGCCTGGGGCAGAATGGGATTGGGGTGCCAGTGCTGCGTAGGAGAACACACGTGTGCACACGTGCTTGAGGAGGTGGGTGTCCAGGGCTGTCCCTTTATCAGCCATGTGATGCAGCCGTGGTGGGAGAGCTCGTGTGCCTCGCTGAGTCAGTGCCAGCTGGCATTAGAGCCTTCGCCTCTGATGGTGAGGAAAGGTATTGTCTTCATCAAACCCCTCTGTCCTGTTTACTTTAACCTCTCCGCCCCAGTGCTGGAGTCTTGTTTGAGGGCCTCCTGGCATCTGTCAGGACAAGGGTCCACGATTGGTTCCCCTACTGAGCTCTAAGCTCTGGAGGCAGGCAGTGCCTGTGCCTGGTACCATGTCCAGCTCGTCTTGGGGGCCAGTGTTTGGGTACTTTTTCTGAAGGGGGCACCGGAAGGAGGTCTGCATTTGCCCCAGAGTCGGCCCTGGGCTATGTTCACTTGCTGAGGTCCTTCTAAAGGTAGTGCCCTGCTCAAGAGCTGCCGTCCACCGCTGTCCCCACTCTCACGTTGTGTGGGGACCTGGGGCCGGTCACTGCCGAGATTGGGGCTCCCTGTGGCTCTCCCCATCAAGGTGGGACTCTCTGAACCTCACGATCTTGTTCCACGGTTACTGCCAGCAGACTTGTGGCTGAGCTTGCATGCTGGCATGGATTTGGGGCCAGCACATTCTGTGCTGCAGCTCAGAGCTCCTGCTTGGCGGGACTCCTCAGGAGCCTGCTATGTGAAGAGAGAAGCAGTGCGGGTGTCGTGCAGCAGCTGTTGTTGGGGACCTCTGGAAGGGCAAGCAGGTGGCCTGCGGTGATGAAAGGCTCTGCCATGGTACCCTTGCCGTTCTGGGTGTTCCTGTCCTGCCAGCACACCATAGAGCAGAGAGAAAGGGCTCTGGCTGACCAGCACCAGGGAGCCTATGTCGGCCCTGCTTCCCGTCCCCACCTGGGATAAGCACTCAGGAGTTTTGAAGAGGCAGAAACCCACAAGAGCAGAGAGTACAGAGGAGATGAGAGCAGACACATTTTGGAAGTTGGAAAGCTGAGGCTTGGGTGGAATGAATGCAAACTCAGGAAAGCTGAACTCTGACCAGCAGGGGAAGTGTTTTCACAGAGGAACTGCAGGTGGCTCCAGGTGGAGTCTGGGAGCCCCTTGGATGGAGGCTGGAGTTGTATTTAGAAGCAGCTGTACACCCCCTTCACGTCTGATCTAAGTCTGGAGGATGAGTCTGAGCGTGTGGGATTGTAGCACTGTCCGCTGACACCCTGGCGCAGTGGAGGGTGTCATCCTGCACATGAAGCCTTGACAGCTTCTCCACATCCACTGTGCGACATCCCCCTCCTGCCCCTCCCACACTGGGTCCTCAGGACCCCAGCAGCTGAGGTCGACCCTCCAGGCAGAGAATGGGAGTCTGCCCAGCCCAAGAGAAAAAAACCCTTGGACCCTGAGAGTGGGGAGCAGGGGCTGCCCCGTGTTCCCTGGTGTTCTGAAACGTCGCAGTTGTGTTCCCTGATGTGGCCTCTTCATTCATTGACGTGGATGTTGGATGTGGGTGAGTCCCTTCAATCTGGTGAGTCATTTCCTGTGATGCTGGAAAGGTGCCGAATAGAGCCAGACTCCCCCAGCGAACCCCCGCCAACGTGCACCTAGAGCCGTTAGTGAGCTCTGCGGTGCCCCCCAGCCATGTGCGATGTGAGGGGCAGGAGTCACCAGATACACCAAAGCAGATGAGAAAGCAGGAAGCCAGCCTAAACCACAGTAAAGCAGAGCGTCTGTGAGTCTCTTCAGAGTTGTAGAGACCAAGTAGCAAGCACGAGAAGGAAGAGCAGACTTGTACAGCAAGGAGCGTCTGGCGCGCAGCAGAGAGAGCCTGCGCGAGGAGGATCAGGCGGCAAGGGAGGAGTGGGAGACGGCGCTGGGCACCCTTCCCAGCAGGCAGACCGAGCAAGGCAGGTCATCAGACGTGGACGGCAGGAGTGCGAAGGCACAAAAACCGAGCGTCAGGCAGGGGTCTGCAGCTTGGTAGGAGTTCCAGGAGGAGCAGGAAACAGAAGGGAGGAAATCATCAAAGGAATGCCAGTTTCCAGCATTGAATTCACAGATTAAATGGGTTCACATGGTGTCCAGCGCAGTGAATGAAAGGGCCACAGCAGAAGACACCAGGGATAAAGAGCTTCCAGAGGGAAAAACAACACACACAAGCCCCTTAGTCTGTCTTGTGCTGCTGAAACAGAATACCCGAGACTGGGTGGTTTACAGAGAATGGAGGTTTATTTCTTATAGTTTGGAGGTTTGGAACTCCAAGATAGAGGGTCCCACATCTGACAAGGGCTGTTGTGCAGCGTCACCCTGTGGGGGAAGGCAGAAGGGCAAGAGGTGGAACTCACAGCCCCAAGCCCTTTCAGAATCGCATAATCCATCAAGAGGGCAGAGCCTCACCCCATTCCTAATCACCTCCCACCAGGCGCCACGTCCTAGCCCTGTGGCACCACGTGCTTGTGGGGGATACATTCAGACTGCAGCACGAGCTCATCTACAGTGCACTGAGAATCAGAGTATCGGTTCCAGCATGGAAACTGGAAGATGGTCTTCAGAATGCTGTCAGAAAAGCGTTTCTATAGTAGACTTTAGCATCAGTTCACTCATCATGTGAGGGTTGAATGAAAGTATTTTCTGGTGTGTAAGTTCTGAAAAAGTTACTTCTCAGGCACCCTCTTCAGGAAGTTCTGAGGAGGTGAGTGTGAGGAGAGAGGAAGGGTCTCAGGATGTGGAGAGAGTGGGCAGCGGGTGGCGGCGGCAGGACCACTGTGTGTGGCTGTGCCAGCAGCGGGGAGTCAGAGATGAGATTTTCGCCCCTGGTCATCAGGAGCTGCTTGGAGCCTGCTGGGGAGGCCCAGGGCCCTATGCCAGCCGTGTTTTGCTGGGGGCGGCCTTGCCTCAGGCCCCTCTTAGGTCTTCCGCATTCGGACGGGCTGTGCCTGGCTTCAGCGTGAGCAACTCAAGTGACAGCACCTTGCCTGAGACTGGCAGAGTGGTGCCTGTGGCCTGCAGTCTCAGCACACATGTGGGTTCATGGCACCTGCCTGCACTTTTTATTCTCCCCGTTCTACATGCACTGCCTACTTGTTAAGGACATTTTGAGGGGAAAACCGGTTTACTTCTTAAAACGCAGGTAAATTCAGCCCTAGCCCTGTGTTCCATCCTGAAGAAAGTTCTAATGACGGAGTGAGTCATCCCGGCTCTGATGCTGCCCGCCTGATCGGGGCAGCCGCCAAGCCCCTCAGGCCAGCTCCTCAGTCATCGCCCTATTTGTGCCTCAGCAGCTTCTGCTTGAGTTGGACAAATTGCGTGGGTGAGCAGCTGTTTTTTTGCGATAGGGGATCTTGCACACCCACGGTGGGGAGGCACATCCAGAAGGCCAGCAGCTTCAGACAGCCCTGGGAGGCAAGGCCGGCGACACACCAGGCTCGTCTCCTGCATTGTGAAAAGTCATGATTCCCAGTGATGGAAACGTCCCAGGAGCTTCAGCCTCCCGAGTAGCTGGGGCCACAGGGGCACACCACCACGCCTGGCTAATTTTTAAATTTTTTGTGGAGATAGGCTCTCACTATGTTGCCCAGGTTGGTCTTGACATGGGCTTAAGAGCTCCTCCTGCCTCAGCCTCCCAAAGTGTTGGGATTACAGACGTGAACTACCATGCCCAGGCTGGAGGCAGCTGTATTGAAGGCATCATTCACATACAGCAGAATTCTGTGATTTCAAGCATACAATTCAGTGAGTTTTGGCAAACGTATAGGTCTGTATGGGCAGTGCTTGTAGCCTGTGCCATCCTCAGGAAAACCCCTCGTCTGCCCAGAGGTTTTGCCTGTTCTAGAACATGGGGCCATGCTCCCCGTGGCCCCACTGTCTTCCTCGTGGCTCTCTCTGTTCTAGAACGTGGGGCGGATGCTCCCCGTGGCCCCACTGTCTTCCGCGTGGCTCTCTCTGTTCTAGAACGTGGGGCGGATGCTCCCCGTGGCCCCACTGTCTTCCGCGTGGCTCTCTCCGTTCTAGAACGTGGGGCGGATGCTCCCCGTGGCCCCTCTGTCTTCTATGTGGCGCTCTCCATTCTAGAATGTGGGGCGAATGATCTCCGTGGTCCCACTGTCTTCTGCTTGGCTCTCTCCACTCTAGAATGTGGGGTGGATGCTCCCCTTCTTCCCGCTGTCTTCTGTGTGGCACTCTCCATTCCAGAATGTGGGGCAGATGCTCCCTGTGGCCCTGCTGTCTTCCTCGTGGCTCTCTTCATTCTAGAACATGGGGTGGTTGGTCTCCGTGGCCCCACTGTCTTCCGCATGGCTCTTTCTGTTCTAGAACGTGGGGCAGATGCTCCCTGTGGCCCCGCTGTCTTCCGCTTGGCTCTCTTCATTCTAGAACATGGGGTGGTTGGTCTCCGTGGCCCCACTGTCTTCTGTGTGGCTCCCTCCATTCCAGAACATGGGGCAGATGCTCCCTGTGGCCCTGCTGTCTTCCGCTCTCTCTCTTCTAGAACGTGGGGTGGATACTCCCTGTGGCTGCTCTGTCTTCTGTGTGGTGCTCTCTGTTCTAGAACATGGGGCGGATGCACCCCGTGGCCCTGCTGTCTTCCACGTGGCTTTCCCACCCTTCTGGGGAGTCTGCACGCCATGTGTGCCAGTTGGTCCTCTTGGTGGTGGAGCTTAGTGCAGATTCGGTGACTGGCATCTCCATTTCCCGGCAGGGAGCATCTGGGACCCAGTTTTCAGCCATCACTACCAGATTCCTTTGATTTCTCACAGACAAGCCTCCAGGTGCATAGTGAGGCGGGCATCGTCGAGTGTGTGAAGTTTTCAGGACACTGAAATGTTTTGCTGTATATAGTTTTTAAAAATCTGTGTTAGGATGTAGGTAGTACACATTTTTTTTCAATTATAAAAGGAAGATTAGTGAAAATTTTATGTTCTCAGCATTCTGAGGAGCTTCTTGCTGGGGGTGCCCAGCACTGGCTGCCATTGGAAGGTCTTGTCTTCAGTTGTTTCTGAATTAGGAAAATTGATCTTCTTACGTTTATTGATCATTTGTAGTGTTTTTCTGCCAGTGGATGGTTTTTTCTTTGCCCGTTTTTTGGGGAGGGGGTGATGGTCACTTCGTTCTTATTGATTTGCAGACAGTCTAATTTGTGTATGAGGAGCTCACTGACTCAAACACTTTCAGGTTCCAGCTGCCAGCACTGGCCCTGTTTTCAGCTCCCAGGTCTGAACAGCAAATCACCCACTGCCTCGTTTCCCACTCCCCCTTCCCGCTCCTGTTGGACTGACAGACCCCAGCAGAACACGGAGTGAATGGCGTTGCTGATTGAGGTAGAGGCTGGGGTCTCCTAGGTGACACTGGGCAGAGATTAGCAAGAATGAAGTTGGGAGCAAGGGAACAGCCTGGGGACTCCTGGGGCTGAGGACTCAGGGGCAAGGCCGGCCTGAGGGGGCACATGCATGACCCAGAGAGGGAGAGGCAGGCCCCAGTGACTTGGGTTTGAGGAGGATTCTCCGGCTGAGGCCTGAGGCTGGGCCAGGGTTGTCCAGGTGGCCAGTGCAGAGGCTGCGCAGAACTCACTGTGCATGAGGGACTGGGCTGCCGGGCCAGGCCTTGTCCTGCAGTGGGACAGCCGTTGCACCCCTCTGTTCCCGAGGGTGCCCTGTGCTGTGTCCCCTCCCTGTGCGGCCTCAGCCATGGACCCCCACTTGAGGAATCTGAAGTATGGGCGGTGGCACCTCCCACTCTACTTTTTCGTCTTGCCTTGTGTCTGTCACCTTTGGAATGTGGGGTACTCCCACATGTGACGCTTTTCCTCCAGTTTCAAAGATGAAAACAGCATTTCCAATTACAGGGGAATGTGCCCTGAGGAGCTGCCCACCTACCCGCCTGGTGCCCTTTTCCCCTGGGAGTGGGCTTCCGGGTCTTTAGTCGCATTCCTCCCTCCCAGCCTTTTGGAGCTCCCCGTGTTACCCTCTTTACCAGCCACCTCGGGCGAGAGCCCTGCCCCGGGTGCACCCCACACCCAGCACCTCCACAGCAGGACAAGGAGGATGGTATTTGTTCAAGCTGTCAACTCAAGGGGGTCTGTGCAGTAGCTTTTGACCACACCCTTTGCAGTGTGGCCGGTGTGTGCCTGGAAAGCTGCCCTGCCCACCCAGAGCTACCTGCGCACACATCAGGAGAGCCTATTCTCCCACAGGCCTGTGGTGGTGGCTTTGCTGAGGACCATGGAGGGGAGGGCAGGGCACCATCACCCCCATGCCTCTCTTGGGTTGTGTCTGTCTCTGGAGTCTCCCCCCACCGTTCCAGAGCACAGGTACACACTTCCATTTCTCTCTGGCATTTTTCCAAGGAAAAGCTGTTTCTCAACTGATGTCAGTAGTTTTTGGGGAAAAAATACTGACAGAAACATTGATTTCCAGTTTTTCTGTTTGAGCCCCTGCAGGCCAGGTGGCCATGACAGCACCCCTGGTCAGGCCTGTGACCAAGAGGGTCCCCACAGCCAGAGATCATCAGGGGCTGGCAAGTGGGCACTTTGGGCTGACTTCTCACCAGCTCCAGGGGACTCTACGGGGGCAAGGAGTGGTGTGCTCTTGCAGGGGACTCTGCGGGGGCTGGGAGTGGTGTGCTCTTGCAGGGGACTCTTCGAGGACAAGGAGTGCTGTGCTCTTGCAGGCCACTGCTCCTCCCTCGTGGAGCTCCCAGCTTCCTTCCTTTGCGACTCAGCCTGGGCTAAATTTTGCAGCCAAGGATTTTATACCAGCCCGGAAAGGGTGGGGTGGCCTGGCAGGGCTCCACCGCCCTGTTCTTAGGCAGCCAGCGCCTGGGCTCACGCCTGCTGGGCTTTGTGAAGCTGGCGGTGGGGAGAGTGCAGAGTGACAGACAGGCAGGGTCTCACCTGTCCCTTGCCTTTTCTGAGCCTGTGAGCTCCTGAGGGATCGTGAGCCCTCTTGTTTGTTTTAACCATCAATCCATGCCCCACCACCTTGCTATGAGCAGGTGAGTGTGGGGACTCCTTCACTTTTTTCAGTGGCATGATAGATGGGGGCTCTTAAGCCATCTCACCTATCCCCCTGGCCAAGGGTTTTCCTGGACGAGCCAAATGCAGGCTTCAGGAGGCAGAGGGGTCAGGGATACCTGGAGGCCCCTGCCCTCCCGCAGTCAGTGGTGGCTGGGGGCCAGCAGAATGACTAGGCAGGCTCCAGTAGCCACTGTAATTGTTTGGAGTTTGGCTTGACTTGAACTTGAAATGGACAATTTTGGAGGTGTGGTGGTGCATTACTCTGCCTTCTAAATTTATACTGAAATCCTGGCTTCGGCCCTCCTGCTGATGGCTCCAGGTAGCTCTTTCTGCATGGCCTCCGCCTGGCTCCTGGCCTCCTGGCAGTTCGTGATCACCCTCACCCCAGGAGGACACTTGACCTCCAGCGTGGCCCCACATGTCTTCCTGGATGTCCTGTGGCCCCCGGGCTGTGCTGTGGAAGGCGTACTGTCTGAGGGTGCAAGGCCTGTGGCAGTGCCTGGAACTTCTTTCAGGGCTGGGATGACCCTGGCTTGCTTCAAGCATGCTTGCAGTGCCACCTCAGGTCTCAGGTGCTCCGTGGATGTTGGCACCTCCAGGTCAGCTGTGGAAGAGAACCCCTTTGCATTAGGAAGAGAGGCTGTCACTGTCTCCTACAGGGGTGGTGTGGAAGAAAGATGGTGTGTTTTGGGCATTTTCCTCTTTGGTGTGAGGCTTGTTGGCCAGCGTGCTAGGAGCAGGGATGGGTTTGGGGTAGACTTGATGGCACTTTCTCCTCCTCTGCCCCTTCCTCTGCTGACTGGGCTGTGGGAACTAGGAGGGCAGTGCCCTCTTGGGAACTGGAGGCAAGCCAGGGACAGAATGCACTTGTGCTGCACTCTGGGCCGAGCATGTAGGAATAAGCCCCTTTCCCTTCCACTTGCTACTGTCCCCTCTTGGTGGACAGTCGTGTGTGAAGGCTCGAGCCAGGCTGCCAGCACAGGGGTCAGCAGGAATGGCCTTGGCTGCTGTGTAAGGAGAAGCTCGGGGCTTAAGGGTTCGTGTTCACCCCTGCACCAGTGGCTCTTCCTGCAGAAACCTGCCCCCCTCTGGCTACCCCCTCCTAGTCCAGACCGCTTCTTCCTGGTGGCCTGTGGTCTCCTTTTGATTTGTGTTGCTGATGGGCGCGTGTGTCCTGAGCGGTTTTCCCTGCCTCTGATGCGCAGTATGGGGGCTCCATGTGGCGCTCCTGACTGTCCAAAGAGCAGCTTTTCTCAGAGGGCTCCTGGGACATTTCTATCACCAGGAGTAGTGACTTCTCACGTTGCAGGGGATGAGCCTGGCGTATTGCCAGCCGTGCCTCCTGGAGCTGTCTGAAGCTGCTGGGCTTCTGGTTGTGGCCCCCTGTGGGTGTGTGTTCACTGGGGGTGGTGACTGGGGATTGGGTTGAGGATCCTTGGCCCCAGGCCCTAAGAATGGTTTGCCCTCCAGGTGGCCCTGTGCCTTTCCCATTCCCAGCATGTGGCTGGCTGGCTTCCATCTTGAAAATGTAGGCACAGCTTCTGTGACTGTGAAATCGTTCACATAAAAGTAACTGAGGCCAGGCGTGGTGGCTCACGCCTGTTATCCGAACACTTTGGGATGCGAAGGCGGGAGGATCGCTTGAGCCCAGGAGTTGGAGACCAGCCTGGGCAACATAATGATATATTGGTCTCTACAGAAGAAATTTAAAAATTATCTGGGGGCAGTGGCTCACACCTGTAAACCCAGCACTTTGGGAGGCTGAGATGAGAGGATCACTTGAGCCCAGGAGGTGCAGGCTGCAGTGAGCGGTGATCGCACAGCTGCACTCCAGCCTGGATGACAGAGTGAGACCTTGTCTCAAAAATAAAGTAAAATAAGTGAAACAGCAAAAAACAGTTGGGAACTATGCAGGGAACACACAGTAAGCACCATTTAGCACAAATGAAGCATCGTGAGCACAGCGGTCCTCTGTTGTAGAAACATTGCTGAACGGTTCCTTTTCGGATGTTAGGTGTGAAGCAT
Source organism: Alouatta palliata (assembly GCA_004027835.1). Lineage (NCBI taxonomy): Eukaryota > Metazoa > Chordata > Mammalia > Primates > Atelidae > Alouatta > Alouatta palliata. Next base: position 86,471 of record PVKV010007587.1, read on the forward strand.
GGCACACATAGGAAAGCACCCAGGTGAACACACACCGGCCCGATACGCAGTTGGGGAGCCAACAGCCCCCGGCCCCTGCCACCCTCCTCGACGCCCCTCCTCTGAGCCCCCGGCCCCTGGCATCCAGCCAACTTGGAACTGGATGTTGTGGAGTCACAGCCATTCCCCTGCCTTGTTTGCTGTCGCTGTTCACCATCTCGTCTACGGGATTCACCTGCGGTGATGTGCAGGCCCAGGGTCCAGGGTTTTTCCTTGGAGTGTGGACTTCATGTGTTTGTGTTTGGTGAGCTTTTTGAGGTAGGATTTATATTCAGTAACACCACCAGTGTGGAGCATGCACGTTTTTGTATGTGTAGGTTATATGCAATAAAGTGTATGCTTTGGTGTGTTCTGACAAATGCAGGTGGCCTCATAACCACCTACAGTCATGATACAGGATGCCTAAAGGCCTCACCGGCCCCTTTGAAGCCAACTCCTTGACACGCCCTCGGCAACCATGGGGCTGCTTTTAGCACTATCATTCTGTTTTTGCTGGACTCTTGTGTTAATGCAGAGTCCCTGTTTTTGTTGTGTGTCTGCTTCTTTCACTTAGCTTGATACTTTGAAATTCATCCGTGTGTTTGTGTGAGAACCTTGTTCTTTCTGTTGCTGAGAAGCTGTCTCGTGTGGATAAGATACAGTCTGCTTGTTCCTTCACCGATTGACGGTTGTTTAGGTTGTCTTCAGTGCTGGGTGGAGAGTAGACAGGCTGTACCAGGTGGGAGGGCAGGTGTGCTGTGAGCAGCAGGAGCGAGGCTGAGAGGTTGAGGGTGCAGGGGGAGGAGGCACCTGACCAGCCAGGGGTGAGCAGACACTAGAGGATGCCTGGAGGAAGAGCGGAGGAGCCAAGGTCCTGCCCATGGTGGGCTTGAGCTTGTGTGCCTGCGGCTTGCTCAAGAGCCCAAAGGACCAAGAAGAATGGGGGTCACAGGCTGGAGATGGGGGGCAGAGAAGGAGCAAGAAAGAAGGGAGAGCAGTTGCCAGACAACCAGTTATACACGCATACACAGATACACGTACAGTGGCAGGGGCACACACAGACACACACAACTGCGAAGCCGGCAGCCCTGAGGGAGCCTGAATGGAGGGGGGCAATCCAGGAGGCAGCTCTGTTAGGATTGTTCTTTGTAAGAAAGTTATGAACTTGGGTGGATGAAGTGCTGGGAAACCTCTTTGCCTGCTCAGCTGGAGCCAGGTTTGTGCTTTTATGTGTATATGCCTGGTAGATATGCTGTGCCTTGCAACTAAGACTGGGAGCTTTTTTATCATCCATTTTCCCATGCCTGAAGTGGGTGTGGAAATACCTGTCCCGATCCTCTTGTGGCACTGGGAGGCTCTGTGGGGACACTCAGCATGGGGGCACAGTGTGCATCCTAGGGAGGCTGAATTCGTTGGGCTTCTTCTGCAGAGCTTTGCTAGCTTTTACAGATTTTATTTTTTAAAGCCTTCTCTGCTCCTGTCACTATAGGGGTTATATTCCAGGACTCTACGGAGACTTGGAACCTCCAGCGTTATTTTTCAGTGTGCAGGGTCTTTTCTAGATCTGAAAACTCCATCAGCGGGTACCAGGACCCTGAATGAGTATCCCGTCAAGCTTGCTTCCTTATCAATAAAATGGACAAGGGCAGATCTGGCGGTACCAGTTGAGGAAGTTGAGGGTTTCTGAAGCCTGCTTATTCAGAGCTGGCTGTTCCCAGAACCCAGCTGCTCCCCTCTTTGGGCAGGCCCTCTAAGAGCCCCCCAGCCCTCTTCGGATCAGCCTTCAGCTTGATGTGGGCGTGGTTCCTTTCTGGGTAGTGTTGCTGAGCCCTACCTTGGGGTCTGCTCGCTTCAAAAGCCATTTGGGGGTCCTGGAACCAAGTTCAAAGGCAGTGTGTTTGCTTCCTAAGGTGCACATTTGTGTTTCCTTTAACTATCATTTATTTATTTAGAGAGTCAGGGTCTTGCACTGTCACCCAGGCTGGAGTGCAGTGGCGCAGTCATAGCTCACGTCGCCTTGAATTCCTGGCCTCAAGCAGTTCTCTCACCTGAGCCTCTCAAGTAGCTGAGACCAGAAGTGCACTACCATGCCCGGAAGATTTCTTTGAGACGGGGGTCTCCTTATATCGCCCAGGCTGATCTCAAACTTCTGACCTCAGGCGATCCTCTCACCTAGGCCTCCCAAAGTGTTGTGCCAGGGTGGCTAAATTTGTTTTTTTCTGCAGCAGGACCATGCTTTAGAGGCAGGCAGCCTTGAGTTACAATCAAAGGACTGCTTTCTAGCGGTGGGGTCCGGTGAGGCTGTGCACGTATGTCCCAGCTCTGCCCTGCAGCCGCCTCTTGGCTGAAGTGGGGGGAAGCCTGGGTAGTACACACCGATGTTCATGTGGGGCTTGGCACTTAGAATCTTCTCCATGAATGCGTCTCTCGCTTCCCTCCCATTTTATTCCACGGTTTGCCTAAAGTCTTCTGACAAAGCCAGCCATGCGGTGTCTGTGCCTAGCATCTCTGCCCCGGCGCGGTCTCTCCACCTCAGTTCACCCTCGGTGGCTGCCAGGCTTGGCGTGTGGTCAGGAGAGCAGGGCCCTGGCCTAGCACAAGTGCTCTGTGCCATAGATGTTAGTGACACAGCTGCTGAGGAAGCCCTGGGGGTCTTCTGGGAGTCCTGGAGTGCCCTGTGCTGACTGTCTTGAACTCGTGTAAGTGCAGACACAGCGTGGATTTCTCCCCGCTCACTGTAGCCTCCACCTCGAGTTCTCTGTTTGGCTGAGTCTACTCTGAAGGGAGCTGTGGGGGAAGAATTCACACATGGGGCTCTCCTGTCACCTGGGTTCTTTTAGGGCCACTTGTTTAACAGTCTTAACTCCTGGGGCAGCTGAGAGCATGGGTGCCAGGAGCCGCCAGCTGTGTGGGCTGCCCAGTGGGCAGGTGTTGTGAGCCCTCACATGGAAGAGGCCCTGGCAGCCCTGGAAAAAAAACTGCCTCCTGAGCCCAGACCTCCTTTCCCTTCACCCTTCCAGGGCTGACATCCTCCTTGGTGCAGTCATCATTGTGATTTTCAACCTCATGGGCCATTTCTCAGCTGTAAATTGTATAGGCTACTGAGAAGGGGTGGCGGGTACTGTCTGGAGTCCAGTGGAAGGCTGCCCCGCTCCCACCTACTTGCCCTTGCCAGGCTCCTCCTCCTCCTAGGAGCACCCTGCTCCCATCATGGGTGGGCGGGCCGGGCCAACACCCTTTTCACATCCTCCTGGCTCTCTGGCCTCTTTCTGCCTGGGGACATCTTTTCTGCAGGCTCCCAGCTATGGGCTCCTGGTGAATGGAAGGCAGGAACAAGTTACCCCAGCCAAAGCTGAGTGGGTGGCGCTTCCTCTTGGCGATCAGAAGGCTGCCACTCATTTTGGACCTCTTCCTAAGAGCACTCTCCCGGGCAATTGGCTTGTGAGGAGTGAATCCCACACCCCAGCCAGGTGCACCCCTGGCCAGCGCCTTCCAGCCTCCCCTGCAGCTTTCAGTGAAGACCAGGAGCCTGTGGGACCGGTGGGTGCTACATGACCTTGGAGACCAAGGGCCCCTCTTCAGAACCTGACATGCGCCCTGGAGAGCGTGCTGGCTGTGCTCACTGGTGACAGGCACTGAGAAGCTGCTTTTGCTGTAGTCTGGGCCTTCCTGCAGGTGGGTCTTGCCCCAGGAACCCGGTTCAATTGTGAAGTTGTCCCAGATGTGACCGTTTGTAGACATCAGTGTATGAGAGTGTGTGGGGGACACCTGTGCCCATGGAGGGTCCTGCTCTGGGGTGTCCGCTGCTGTGGGGCCCCACAGTAGAGCCGTGCAGTGCTGGCAGCCAGCTCTGTGGCCTTCTGTGGTCGTGGGGTTGTTGGTCATCAGCCTTTGTGTCCGGCGCTGCAGACCATGTATGTGATCACCTGGACAGGGTCCAGTCTGGAGCCTGAGCAAGGAGCTGTTTGGGGGCATCTCTCAGTTGACCCGGGGCTGCCTCATTTCCATCTCCAGGGTGGGGCAGGGTCTAGGCAGGGACTCCATGCTTCTACATGGGGATGAGCAGTGCCACCTGAGGTGACAGTGTATGTGTTTGGCATCCAGGACTTCTGGGTGGGGGCCGGGGCCTGGCTCCAGCTCTGGTCGCCGAGCCTTGAGCCCAGGTCTGACTGTGGCCCAGGGCTGTCTGGAACCGTCCACCTCCCTGTCTGCTTGCCCTGAGCTGCCAGCCTGCCCCTCCCCGTCCCTTCTCCACACGCTGCAGGCTGGGCAGCCTCAGCTTTCTCTGCCTTGACCACAGTCCAGAGCTGAACATCACCCACTCTCCACACCCTGCCCTACTGCACTCTTCGTGGGTGGATTTAAAGCCTGCTCCTAGCTCTCTTCTGCACATGCCTCTCTCCAGCCATCCACAGAGCCCTCTTCCTCTTTGTCGCCTGAGGAGGGCCTTCCTCTTCCCCAGTCACCTCTTCCCGCAGCCTGTCAGGGCTTGGACACTCACTGAATGCTGAGACCCTGGGCTTACTGGCCCCAAGTCAGGGCTGTGGAGGGCTCGCTGTGAGCAGAGGGCGTGTGGCCTGAGCTCAGAGGGGAACCTGCTCGGAGTGCCCCCCCGTGTGCTGTGCCTCGAGCTCCCCAGGAGCCTCGCTTTGGCCTAAGCCACACCCAGACTGTGGGGGAGCTGGGATGGGACCCAGGACACCCCATGCTGCCCCACTTTCTCCCTCAGGGTGTCAGGGGCTGCCGGGGTGTGCTCGCCTGGCCACGTGGTGCTGCCGGGAGCAGGCCTCCGTCTGCTCTTAGAAGGATCTGCAGGAGAGCGGGGTGTCAGATGCTTGTTCTTCAAAGTCAGGTGCCTGGGAGCCAGCAGATCATGCCTGGTGGGAGTCATGGGGGCTCAGGCCTGGGGGAAGAAAGCAGGGCTGTCTGCCCACAATGCCAGGCAGGACACTGCAGCTCAAGGGCCTGTGGACCTGTGAGGCCTCGTCTTCACCTTGGGCCAACCTCGGGGCTGACCGTCAGGTTTCCTCCCTCTGGTGGCGCTCGAGGCCTGGGTGGGCTCGGGGAGGACGTGTGGAATCTATGGAACAGGCCTTCCTAGCTGAGGTCTGATGGGACCCCAGCCCTGCGATGTGTAAAGCCGTATGTCTGTGCACTGGGTGGGGGTGGGGCTGGGGCTTCAGCATCTGGCAGCAGCCCTGGGAGCAGTCTCAAGCAGCCATGTCAAAAAGGCATTTTCATGTTCTCTGTTGGGCATTTAATTCCTAGCTAGTCTGCCTGCCATCATCAGCACACATTTCTGTAGCACCTGCTGTAGCGCCCGGGGCGAGGTGCTAAGGAGCAGCCCAGACCCATGGCCCTGCTCAGGCACTTAACCAGAAGACAGAGTGGCCCTTGTGGGTTCTGCCGCTGCCAACGGCAGCTGAGAGGGGATGCCAGGCAGGGCCAGCAGGATCCCTCACCCTCACTCTGTAGGTTCCTCACTTCCAACCATTGTTAGTGCCTGAAATTTTGTTCTCTGAGAATCTTTCTTCCACACCTCCCATGCCCAGGGATTGCATGTGAGAGCAGGGGCAAGATTACTCAGCCCGCATCTGTGGAAGGAGGATTGGGAATGAGTGGCTGAAGCCAGGGGCTAGATGCCTATACAGTCTTCTTATCTCTGTCCCTTACCACAATTGCAGTTAGTGATGAATGCTCAGTTTCGTCACAGTCGCCCGGTGTAGGGTCAGGCACCAGGAAGGCTGCAAGTATGAACAGATGGCTGGACCGAGGGTTGACTGCAGCCACAGAGACATGGGTGGTGCTGGCTGGGCCTGGAGGGGTGCAGGATTCCTTCCTTTGTACCCTGGCTTCCCTTCTCCATAGCAGGCACAGTGGGGTTGGAGGAAGATTGAAGGAGGTAGAAGCAGCAGATGAGAGGTGGCGGTGCAGCCACAGGAGGCGGTGGTGTGCAGACGTGCACTTGCGGGGCAGTGGGGCTGGAGGCCAGCCTGGAGGGACGGGAAGAGCCGCAGACCTGACACTCACTGCCTAGCTGGCTGCCCTGCCATGGGCCCTTTTCACCTCGGCTAGATCCCATGTTCAACAGATAGGGCGCATGGCTGGGTTTCCCCCACTCCCTTCCCTTGGCGGCACAGGTGCCACGAGTCCTGAGGTCTGCTCTCTCCAGATGCTGCCGTGGCCAGTGTTGGGGCTGTGATTCCCTTCTAGTTGAGCCTGCACAGTTAGTACTGGCATCTGCCCTAGTGTGGGTGACTGAGCCCTGTTGAGCACTGGGGCAGCGTGTTTCATGCAGATGCCACACCTGGCTCGAGGGGATCAGCCCCCGGAGGATCCCCTGGCACCCTGGGTGTTAGCACCACTCTGGGTGTCACGGTGGAGCCGCAGGGCACGGGCATGGACTGAGAACGTGAGTGAGAAGGGGAGACAAGTTTCATTCACTTCCCACCACTCACCCAGAGCCTCTCTGCGCTTTGAGGGCTGCTGTCTTGCTCTGTGCTGACTTGGTATCTCTTCTGTTTGTTTAGCAACTATTAACTGCCTGCTGTCCCCCTGTTCCGGTCCCAGGAGTATAGCAGACACAAGACCCCTGCCCTTAGTGGCCTTACATTCTAACAGGAGCACTGAACAGATGTGCCTGTCTGCCACAGACTGAGGAGCACAGATGGAGGGTACGAGTGGCTAGCCGGAACATGGGCTGGCTGAGGAAGAGTGCTCTGGCCATAGCAAAGGGCAGGTGGCCAGCCCTGCAGCACATGTGTGCTGGGTTCCCAGGCCACAGAGGAGACTCAAGGGACCAGAGTGAGGGGGAGGAGGAGTAGGGAGAGGTGGTGCTGAGAGCACTTGGGCTCATTTGCGGCACGGTGTAGGAGCCGCGAGGGACTTTGAGCAGCAGGGCATGGGGTCAGAGCTTACTTGCCAGGATCACGCTCACAGTCACATGGAGAGTGGATTGGAGGGCAGGGGCTCAAGGGGGCCTGCCTGAGACCATGGTAGTGGCACCGGAGGCCCGCAGGGTATGGGTAGGGTATGGGTGGGGGACATGTGGGGAAGAGACAGCTCCTGGTGTGTTTTGCGGGTAGGGCCGTCAGGACCTGCCGATGGGTGGAGTCTGAGAGGGTCAGGGAGGACTCCTGCACTCCTCTGAGGCAATGGGAGGATGGAGTGAGTCTTTCTGGAGTTGCAGAGGACACCTCACCCAAGGAGCCAGTTCTGGAGGGAATGTCTCAGGTCTTGAGATGCCCCTTAGTCTAATGGGGACAATGGGCAGGCACTGGGCCAGGAGCCCAGAGAGGAGTTGCTTCTCTTTTAAAAAAGAGAAGCGGTCACACCTTTACGTTTCCTGAAATTCCCACAAATGGAATTACAGGAGGAACTTGCTGTTCCCTTCACTGCTGTCACTCAGCACAGCTGCTGGAGGACTCTTCCATGTTCCTCATGGCTCCCAGGCCACTCCTGTGTGAGGCTGAGGCCGCGGCATGTCGCCTCCCTGCTGGTGGGGCCTGCAGGTCCTCCCCTTTCTGATGATATCACACTTGGAGCTGCCGTGAACCTTTGTGCCTGGGTCTCAGTGGAAATATGTACTCTCCATTCTTTCTATTAAGCTGCCCAATTGCATTCTAAAGTTCTTGTTCCACCATTTTGCATCTCCGCCAGCAGCCTCAGGGCCCTGCTTCTACGCACCGTGGTGAGGCATGTGGCATGCTTGTCCCGTGGTCATCTGCAGGCATGTGGTGTGGTCATCCCATTGGGCACATGGCATAGCCATCTTGTGGTCCTGTTGGTCGTGTGGCGTGCTTGTCCCGTGGTCATCCACAGTCACATGGTGTGGCTGTTTGGTAGCCATCCCGTTGGGCATGTGGCATGGCCATCCTGTGGTCATCCCATTAGGCCCATGGCATGGCCATCCTGTGGTCGTCCTGTTGGGCATGTGGTGTGGCTGTCCCGTGATCTTGGCCGTCCCTGTGTATATGCTGCAGTATCCTGTGCTTGTGTTTGGCATTTCACTGATGGCCAGTGATGCTGAGCATCTTCTTTGGTGAAGTTTGTGTTCCGTCTTTGCCCATTTTCTATTGGGTGACTTGCCTTCTTGTTATTGAGTTGTCAGAGGTGGTTCTCTATTTTAGATATAAGTCGTTTATCAGATCTGTGTGTTTTAAAATGTTTTCCAGCCTGTGGCTTGTCCTTGGTAGGTGGCCCAAGCTCAGGTGTGGGCTGTTCATTCTGAGTCCTCCTCCGCTCCGTCTTCCTCTGCAGAGTCTCATTCTGAGTCCTCCTCCGCTCCGTCCTCCTCTGCAGAGTCTCGTTCTGAGTCCTCCTCCGCTCCGTCCTCCTCTGCAGAGTCTCGTTCTGAGTCCTCCTCCGCTCCGTCCTCCTCTGCAGAGTCTCGTTCTGAG
>PVKV010007588.1:0-79700 GCA_004027835.1 Alouatta palliata
AAAAAGGGGAGGGACAGCAGGGGGTGGGGAGTTGGGGAGGGATAGCATGGGGAGAAATACCAGATATAGGTGATGGGGAGGAAGGCAGCAAATCACACTGCCATGTGTGTTCCTATGTAACAATCTTGCATGTTCTTCACATGTACCCCCAAACCTAAAATGCAATAAAAAGTATATATAAAAAAAAATAAAAAAAAAATAAAAATAAAAAAAAATGTGTTTTGTGGCCTAGGATGTGATCTGTTTTAGAAAATATGTATAAACTTGAGAAGACTATGTATTTTACTATTGTTGGATGAAGAAGTTGATAAATGTCAATTATGTTCAGTTAATCAGTGAAAAAACGATAATAAAAATAGATAAGGGGTAGTTCAGATTTTCTGTTTCTCCTGTGTAAATTTTGGTAGTTTGTGTCTTTCAAGTAGTTGGTCCATTTCACCTAAGTTAGAAAATTTGTGTTCATAGTATTTCTTTATTATCCTTCTAATGTCTGAGGGATCAGGAGTCATGACTTCTCCTTCATTTATGATATTGGTAATTTGTGTCTCCTCTCTTTTTTTTCTTGGTTAGCTTGGATAGCAGTCTGTCAGTTTTGTTGATCCTTTCAAATAACTTGCTTTTGTTGATTTTTATCTCTTTTTTCAATTTCATTGATTTCTGTTCTAAATTTCTTTTTGTAAAGAAAAGTCTTCAGTTTGCTTTAGGCTTATATTGTTCTCGTTTCCTCTTAGTTCCCTAAGATGTACGCTTAGGTTATTGATTTTAGATCTTCTTTTCTAATATATACGTTTAATCCTATAAATTTCCCTCTAAGCATTGCTTTTGCTGCATCCCTCAATGTTACATCCCACATATATTGTATTTTCATTTATTTCAAAATATTTTTAAATTTGTCTTGAGACTTTTTTGACCCATGGGTTATTTGGAAATGTGTTGTTTAATTTCCAGGTATTTGAGGATTTTCCAGCTATTTTTCTGTTATTGGCTTCTATTAACAGTTCAATTCGATTGTGTTAGGATTTACGGCAAACTGGCTAGGACTTGGGCTGTATTTCATGTTTAGTGTAACTAGGCGCCAGAGGGTTCAAATTCCTCTAGTGTCCTTGTTGTTGTCTTTCCTCTTGATTGTGAGCTTCCCTGAGGACAACTCCTCTAGAGAGTCTGTGTCTTACTGCTTTTCAACTGTGATCCCCTGTTATTATACTGTAGCCCAGTTGGGGTGGTGGTAAAGTATGGGGGAAGTGGTAATTTTATAGTCCTCTGATTAAATATCACTGTTTCATGGAACTGTGTTTTGTGGCTATGACATTCACATTTCTCTCCAGTAGTATAGCTTTTTGTCCTCCCTGCCCTCCACTCTCTTCTTTGACTGCAGCATTCCCAATGTGTTTACTTGAAGCCCTACACCCTGTTGAGTTTGTTCCCCTGCTTTATGTGAGATAAGAAGGCTAGAGGGGATTGGAGTGGGAGGAATGCCCTTCTCCCAACTGGGATAAGACTCAGGCAAAGTATTTTCCCCTGAGGCCTTTGTTATGGACAAGTCTCTGGGCAAATTTCGCAATGATTTCTCTTTCCCTCCCCTTGTCAGAGCTAGGACGGATTCTTTCTTAGATCTTCACTGTGAGAATTTGGTGGGGTTCCTGGAGGTAGAGCTTTGGTGTGGGAGCTCACGTAACACCGTGGTCCCCAGGAGTTTCTTGTACTCATGCTAGTCCACATTCAGCCTTCAGCAACTTGTTCAAGTTGCCATTTGTGTTTCTACCAGCTCCAGCCATTTCTACACCAGGTAAGCAGATCTTAGCTATGTCTCTTTGAATAAGCTTGTCTCTTCAGATTTTGTGGTGGCAGTTTCCTCTGCAACCTCCATTCTCCGATGGGTCCAAGAAAGATCATTGATTTTTTTTTTCCAGGTTTTTATCTAAACCTTTTCTTGTTGTAAGGATGAGAGTAATAACTTCTAAGCTCTTTGCTTGCAGGAGTTGAATCCAGAGGTTCCCCATTTTCATTTAATAAAACCACTTTGGTCCCTTCTTGAAGGAATATATTTTCAGCTCCATTTTGTTCCAATTTATGACACGTGGTAGAGGAAGAGGTTACTGTAATGCTTCAGGGGATATGTGCTGCATGTTTCTAGAATCTGGATTACCAGGTAATCCATAGATACTCTAGCCGTATGGGTAAGCTCTGTGTAGTTAACCATATGTCAGAAATGTTGGGTCTCAGTGAGATACTAGATTGTCCTATACTTTACTGATGAGCTGAGTCTTACCTTTCTTTTCTAAGGGTTGGAAGCACGATTTTATGATCTTTCCAGTAGAGCATTCTCAGTTAACTGTGCAATCAAATTATCATTTGGAATTCCTCAAAGTTAAAGACCTCTCAGAAGACATTCATTCAATCCAATATATGAATGACCAAGCAAAAAAATCATCACTAAAGTGATAGAGTATGAATTTGGAAGGGACCTTAACATTATACTTGCTAATACCTCCTCATGTTACAGATGACAAACCTGTAAACCCACAGAGATTAAGGCAGTTGCCCAATGTGACACAACTAGTGAGTTATGGAGCTAGGATTGGAATCCACATCTTCTCACTGCAGGACAATGGGTCTGAGTACACTTCCTATTAAGTTTTATTTAAAAACCAAATAAGCCATCTTCCTCTCTAGGCTTTCCCTCCTGGTGTTCACCAGAAGCTATTACCTACTTTGTCCACAAGTACGCCAGTAATCTGCCTCCCAGAACATAGGTCTGCTCTTTGCAGTGTCCTGTCTCTACTCTTCCAGTTGCATTGCTATTATTTTTTCTTTTCAAAATCACTTATATAACACATAAATATGCCTCATGATAAAAGATTCAAACAATACACGTTTTTAAAATGTGAAAGTCTACTCTGTCTGTCCCACTCCAGAGACAACCACCAAAAACAATTCAGCATGATCCTTGCAGTTCTTTCTCTATCCAGTCACACATGAAAAAAAAGACATATTCTGCTTATTTTGTGACTTGATTTTTCGCGTACTATGTCTGGAATAGTTTTCTATTTCAGTACACATCAGTCTACTTCTTTCCTTGCACTATTTCCCTGTTACTAGACACTTTTATTGTTTCTGGGTTTTTGCTACTACAAACAGTGCTGCAATGAATAACATAGATACACTGGTGTACACGGGTGCAACTGTGTCTTTAAGGGTAATTCTCACTATATATATATGCTTTTTTAAAACTTATTTTTCTGTTCATGACATCACACAATTCCTATTCATCCCAGGAGAATCTCACAATTGGTATATTCTCTCTTGAAATTTTCCCCCCGCTAAAGAGTAATTGCTAGTCTCATGTGCCCAGTTTCCTTTTGGAAATTAATAGAGAGACCAATGTAGACTTAGAACAGAAGAACTGGATAATTGCTTCTAAAACAATAATTAGAAGTTATTAGGCAGGATCATGCTACCCAAAGGATTTCCCAACACCATGGTATGTAATGTGCATTTTAGGGCAGTGTCTCCCTACCCATCACATTCCTCATTCTCTGGTCAGTCCCATAAACGTGTACAGTTGAGAAGGAAGGAAGGAAGAGCAAGTAAGGGAGTGGAGTGCTGTTGGCTTTTTATGGAGAGCCCTCCCAGCAATTTTGTCAAATCTAGCCCCTTTACTTCATTGCTACATTACTTTCTGTGACATCTTAGTCCGATAGGAGCCTGCAGATACCAAGCCAAAGTCCTCATTCTGTTTTGGTTACTTTGATAACTCTGGCAATTAGCACCCTGGTTCCACTGGTCATGAAAGTGGGTTGAGTCAGGAACTTCCAGAGTTGAGCAGATGCTGGGAGTGAGAGGACTACAAGAGATACTCCTCAAGCAAATATCTCCAACCCAGTGAAGATGGAGCTGTATCCAGTGGGAATAAAGAGTCAGAAGGAGGTGTTAGAATCTCAATTCATGCAAGTCTCTACAGCTTTCCCTATCCCTTTCTGCCATGCCTAACGTTTCTGTATTTCTCTCATAACTGTCAAACTTCATTTCAATATCATAGATTTGTTGGGGTTCTTGAAGTTCCATTTCCCACATCCTTCATCATCCGTTTTATTGTCTAGCTGTCAGCAGAGTCAGGATAGAATTTCTTCTTTGTTGTCCTTCCTGCATGTTATACACTTTGAAGTTTTAACCTGCTGTGAACAGGAACCAAAGCAGTGGATCGCTAAATGAAATCAGTGCAGGGATGAGATTCAAAACAACATAGGCACTGCCCAGTCAGATTGGCTGTCAGACATAGCACTGGGGCCGTGTCCTGGAGCCTCCTGGTATTCCAGCTGCTGGATCATGGGTAAGTTCAGGAGTTTCTAGGGTAGGGTGAGGTGGGGGAGGAGAGTCCTCAGGAAAAAGTGGTTATTTATCTGTAGCTACTGAAGTATTTCAGTATTTAGCAAACTGGTATGGCATACAGATGCATACCAACAAAATAGCTTCCCTGAATAAGTGTCCCTGGGCTCAAACTAAGAGTATACTAAAGCATAATGTCTATTCAGGACTGAGATGGGAGGGCTACTCCAACAACATTTGCTTTTTGGTCACTGGATTTAGTTAAGTGGGAAAACAAAATAGAAGCAAAATGAAGGTACAAGTTGCTAGATAGAAACTTCCTACAAATGTCGATTAATTATCAGGGCTTCTGCTGTAATGTACTGTCAGACAAATAGATGAAATGGGATGTGAAAGAGTTTATGTGACTTACTGGGAGATCTAGAATGGATGAACCAGTACAAGAAGGGAAGCAGGGTGCAGGTATGGAAGTAAGAAGTGGCATATAATAGGCTCTTAATATTTGCTGTTTAATGCGAGTAAAGTTTAAATGACCACAGGATGAATATCTGCTGATGTGTGTTAGGCATAATGTTGAATTTTTTGTACATGTGGTTCCAGCCTTGCAAAAATATAATATATCCCTGTAAAACTGAAATAACATTTTTAAAAGGGACTATTTTCAAGTCCTGTGATATATACCAATAGCCCTGCCCCATTTCTTTGAATGCTTATTTATTTCTTTAGGCTGTTGCCAATTAGTGAGCCCTCATGCAGCTGTGATATTACTAAAGCAGTTCTTCAAGGTCTGTGTATGAGATTTCTTCCTATCCTTTTTCCCCTTGTGTTTTTGTTAGTGTTTAACTAGTTCACTTAATCAGTTACTGTTCAGCCCCCTAGGTAAATTTCTAATGGCATATTGGTTAGGGATTTAAATAAACATTATTCTCAAATCAGGGTTTTTTTTCTTGTATTTTAAGGGGTTTTCTAGTTTTAAGCATCATGTGATTTTTTTTAGAAAAAAATTAGAAAGTAGTTTCCATGATGGGAACTGAGTTAAATGCATTCATTTATATGCCTCCTCATTCAAGCACTGTGTTTCTAAAGACCTGTTGTTAAGTCTTTAGACCTGAGTGTAACCCTACGGGAAAGCTGTTTCAATGTTGACTTTTTTCTCTAACTGATTTACTGTATGTTTTTCCTGGACTTAGGCAATGCACATTAGCCTTTTGGGGGCTTTTTGTTCTACCATTTAAGTTGAGGTCTAATTGTATTTTAACTTGAATAATTTTTCTGTTAGGGCATTAAGTTTTTTAATATACAACATTCACTATGCCTTCAAAATTTGAGAGAAGTATTACTTTTTTTCTTTGAGAGGCAAAAAAAATCTAGACTCACCTAAGTACTTCAACCTGACATGTAGGCTCATCGTTTAATTTTACTCTGCCTTTCTTGGCAGCATATTTACACACCAGAAGCTTAACTCTGAATACATTGTTTTTTTGAAAAGCCTTTTGCATTTTGTTACTTTACGCTTCATTAGTTAATGGGTAGATCATTTCTACTGCCATTCTTGACAGCTAAATTTTAAACATTTATTTTCTTTCTTCTAAATTTACTAAATTTCTACTAAAAAATGCTAAGAAAAGGCCTAGCATGGTGCCTCATGCCTGTAATCCCAACACTTTGGAAGGCCGAGGCGGGTGGATCACCTGAGATCAGGAGTTTGAGACCAGCCTGCCCAACATGGCAAAACCCTATCTCTACTAAAAATACAAAAAATTAGCCAGGCATGGCAGGTGCCCATAATCCCAGCTACTTGGGAGGCTGAGGCAGGAGAATTGCTTGAACGCAGGAGGTGGAGGTTGCAGTGAGCTGTGATCACGCCACTGCACTCCAGCCTGAGCGACAAGAGCGAAACTCCGTTTCAAAAAGCTAAGAAAAGAAACCAGTTAGATGTGGAATGTGACCAGTGACTTAAGCTGTTTGTCATCAAGTCAGCTATAGATACCTTGATGAAAGAGTATAAACAAGTTAAACCTTTTCATTGATGAAACCTAAAATAGCAGCAATGGCTGTCATCATTATCATTATTATACATTTAAAAATATATTGTTTTTCCTATTCTAAAAAGTGTGATCAATATTGTTAAGTTCACAGTCCACTCGTGTCAAATAACCATTTGGAGGTCTTCATGGGCTAAAAGTTTTGAAAATATTGCTGTAGGAGCCACTGGCATAGTAAAAATTGGGAAATTATCTGATCAGATCAGTGTTTCAGAAAGAATTCTGTTTATCTCAAAATATTCTATGATTGTGTTTTTATCATAGGATGCATTAAAAATTGGTAAGAATTTCTTTGTCTTATTTTTGCAGTAGTATCAGTTGACCTACACTGGGCAATCTGTATAACGAACACACTCGAAAGATGACAAGTTTGCCAGAGAAGAGAATGGAGAGTAGAAAAGAATAAAAGAAATAAAGCATGTCAAACTCTGATACTGGTGCCTCATTTCTTAATCTAAATTCTAATTAAATCTTGTTTTAGTATGAGGACTGCATCATAGCTACCAAGCCTCTAGTTCTCAAAGGAAGTAACTGTACATGGAGTAAAAAGAAGCCCCTCCCTTAGAAGTGTTGATAAAGCATTTGAAAAACACATAAACTTTCATTAAAAGTTACGGCACCAGCTATGCAATCCTTTGAACTATACATTTTTATGTACCAAGAAAGATAGAATCTTTGCTAAATTGACTGCTAAATAATATAGCTGCTAATGTGTGAAATAATCTAATAGGTAATGTAAGTCATACTAGATAATATAAGTGAATTTTGTAGTGGTATTCAGATACAATTACAGGTAAAATTGTGTTTACTAAAGAACAACTTGGAAGGAGGCTTAAGAGGTTGGGCACGTTACCCTTTTTGAATGAGGTACACATACTTTTCTAAAAGTTTATTCGAATAAGACACTCACAGTTGGACCACAAATGGTTTTTGCTTTTTATAGCAATGTAGCTCATGGCCACTTAATACAGTCAGTTGCCACTACCTTTTCAATCCTCCTCATTAATGCTAGACTAGTTCATCAGGTGAGTGAGATAATATAACAATGATGAACTGAAAGCATACAGGTCCCTGTGCAGTGCCTCACATTTCATAAGGTTTTGTTGTATTAACATTTCAGGGTGTATTGAACCTTAAGAATTGGTAAGAGTGATACCATTTCAAAGCCCTACACACAGGGTCCAATTATTAGAGCACACTATGACTGGGTTAATGTTTAACAGTGGCTGTCCTTCAGATTCCCTTAGGGAATCCTCCCAATGTAGACAGTTGGGAGATAGCAATTTTATTCTTTACTGGACTGGCCAAATTGCACAATTAATTAAGACCTGCTCTAAAATAGCCTTCACAACCCTTTAAAACCATGGAAACATCATAGTGAATTTATGGTCAGGCTGAAATAGCTGCTTTCATCCAGGTTGGATTAATGAATATCAGAGTTGTTGCTTTCTGCATAGAGCACTACTACTCAGAAACAACTCTTTTTCTGGACTGTACTCTGGGTTTTTAAAGTGACGAGGTGCTTTTAAAAGTGACGAGGTGCTTTTGTATAGTAAGTTTATATGCAGCTCAGTTTTTTACATTTTTCTTTAATTATGATTTGTACATAAAGAAGCATAAAACATGTATACAGTTCAAGGAATAATTGTAAAATGAGCACTCAGGTAAACCACCTCCCAGATCAAGAAAAATGACCAGCATTCCAGAAGCCCTTGCCATGTGCCCCTCCCACATGGCAGCCCTCTTCTCTGGGTAGCTTCTATCTTTACTTTTGCTGTTTCCTTGCTTCTCTTTGAAATGTAATCACTTACATTTCTGTTCTAAAATGATATAAGTTAGACTTGCCTGTTTTTGAACTTAGAGGCATAGAATCGTAATGAATGTTATGTGCATTTTTGTGTCTGGTATCTTTCACTCAGCATTAAGTTTGTGGGACTTTACCTACGTTGTTGCTATCCAGGGCATTTTTTAAAAAGCCTTTTTTATATTTGCCTTTCTCCCTTTTATACTTAGGACCTCTGTAACTCTAAATTCTTTTGGATATTTCTACTTTGCCTTCTTGGACTTTCTGCTAAATGAAGATTAAGACTTGTCTGGACCCAGGTTTCCTGAGCTGACCTGACTGCCACTGGTTCGATGGAATTTGTTTAGATGAGACTACATCTTTAAGGCTTCCGTGCCCAGTTAGAAATCTTCCTTTCTCCCAGGCTGGTCCAAAGGTCTGGTCACATGACTCCAACAGTGACATCACATTCTGACCGCCAGGGAACACTGGTGGTTCTTTAGGTGGCGTTTGTTGCCGTGAAAGGCAGAGAATGCAGCAAGTGCCCTTCTAAAGAACTTCAGACTGGGGCTTCTTTTGTAAAAGCTCCCCAACTTAAATGACCAAATGCGGGCTGCCAAGGTTATTTCTTCCTTGAGGCAGAAAAAAAGAAAACTGTGATTGAAGGTAAGCAGACTTGAGCCCGACCAAGGACTGAAGCATGCCCCCCGGGAGCAGGGGATCTGGAGAATCGCAAGCAGTCTGTTGCAGGATTCTAATCACTGCCTGCTCTTTGAGAGGGGCCTGACAATTGCGTTTCTAAGGAAACCGGACTACAAAGGAGGATGATGCGGTGCTCATGTTACCTAGTGACGTAATAGGATTCTTTCTTTACTGCTAGAAGCTGTTGCAGATCTTCATTTTGCCTTAATATCCTTACAGCTGGGGGCCTCATTGGATATATAGTTTAACATTAGGTAGCTATCAGATGATTTTTAAAATTAGTTTCACAAAATCCTGTTTTTCCCTTTTGAAAGGAGAACTCTTAAACCAGAGTAAATTCAATTGGGGCATTAACCTGCCTTAAAAATAAGTATCTGGTTGTTTGGTGTCCTGTGTTCATATCAGCATTGGACTTGAGAATTGAAACAGCTTGCCCTCCCCCACCTCCACACACACATACTTTATCCTCTTTCTGCCCTCATTTCCTAGCTGGCTTTTTCCCTCTAAGCTCTCAAGAAACACACCAGCTTTCATCTTTATCAATATGACACTGACATGATAGGAAATGCTGGGCTGGTGATTCAGCAGCCATCCATTTTACAGCAAGATACGAATGAAGATATGGAAAGGACTTTGGTTTGGGGTTTTAAGATTAACTTGTTCACCTTCTCCACTCCACCCTCACCCCACCCCCACCCTACAGATGATTTGGACTCTGCAGAGCTTTTTCTTTCAAATGTGCACCTTGCCTGTGAAAGGCGTGCTGACTTAGGTATTCAGAAGACTTACAATTGGTAAACCAATTGTAAGTATAGCTTGGAGTGTTCCTTCACACTTACCCCATATGAGTGCTAAAGTTGTCTGTTTGGAGTTTACAGTGAAGATGTGGATGCAGATGGAAAGAGAGGGAGTCAGCTCAGGCCCATTTGGGCCTCCTCTGCAGAGGGATTTATTACCAAACAGTCTGGAGGAAGCCTTGTCCCTGCCAAGGTTGGTGCTGCAAATGTGAGCTCTGGCTGGGTGAATTAAATGATGGCATTACTCTGCACTTTTCCCCAGTGTGCATTTGCATAGATTCCTCAGTACTGCTTTATATTTTGTGTTTAATAGCAAAATCTTATTCCATCAAACAATGTTGCAGAAATAGTTTGGTCAAGTTTAAGCCTTGTGTGAGATAGCTTGTGAGTTTAAAGCTTTCTCCCCCATTCCCACCATTCATCAAACAAATTTTGGTTCAGGTGATATTTATTGATTCTTGGATATGTACTAGACACTGTGGAGAAGGCAACGATGAATCAAATATTGGGCTACCAGCAAAAAGCTTCTAGTCTAGAAAGGAAGAGAAAGCATGCACATAACTAATTGTAATGGAAGTACCCAAAGCAAAGTAGATAAGGGACTATGATGGGTGGGCAGGTGGATATGTTTCTTCCAGTTGAATGATCAGGGAGGGACATTTCATCACTGAATCATGCACTGTTCTTTAAATCTCTGCTTGTAAATCTTAGACTGTGCTGACATACTTAGAGTTCCTACAAGCCCATTATGTCAGGGATCAAGTCTTATACCTATTGAAGGGAAATTTGTACATTCCAGCCAACTTAAATTGTAAACAGGCCCATATGCTTTATTTGGAGTCCCCAGTGAGGCAAAAACCACCTTATAGGATTGCATTACTGCCTTATGAATGTAAAATGGTTCTTGATGTGATATGGCTGCAAGTGCCTTTGACCGTTTTGTCTCCCTTCCATAAACTGAAATACCTAAGCTACTCCACCCTCCTTCTTGTCTTTTGTTTCATAAATCCTTTGCATTGCACATCAACTCCTATCATTTTTCTCTTTGTACTGTCACTCCCATCTGTTGCTTTCCATTCACACTGCTTTTAGCCACTCATCATTTTGTGCCTACACCACAGAAACCTCTGAATGGGATGGATGTTCATACCAGGTGACTGTATTTCTTTATCCGCCCCAACTGTAGTCATCTAATAGTTTAAGGGCTCACCTTTTGGAACCCAAAAAGAAGGTATTAAAAATGTTAACAGTGTCTGAAGTACTAATGTCTGTTTCTTGTTCAATACAGAGGACAAGTCGTACAATGGTGGAGGAATAGGTTCTTCAAATAGGATCATGGACTTCTTGGAGGAGCCAATCCCTGGTGTAGGCACCTATGATGATTTCAATACAATTGATTGGGTGAGAGAGAAGTCTCGAGACCGGGATAGGCACCGAGAGGTAAGACAAAAGATGGCACATAATTGTTAGGAAATACAGGGGAAGAAATTGAAGATATCTGTTCTTTCTGTTTTATCCTTTCTTCAGCCCTGGATGTGACTGAATCTGGTTTCTGTTGGCAATATAGGGTTTCGTTTTTTAAATTTATTTTTAAAGACATCTTGGACATAATTTTTATCCTAAAAATTTTAAATTGCATTTAACAGTTTGTCTTCGTATAGTAAATAGTTGAAAAGGATCCTTACAGCGAAATAGATATAAATGCCTCTGAAGAGAGGTGAAAACAAACTTGGAGGAAGGTGGCAAAATAAATGTCAAAGATCTTCCTTTCCTATCTCATCCCTCTTTTATGGTTTTTCCCTTAATGCAGGATATTCATAACTAAGTAAAGTAAATGGTCTTCTGTTAAAGGAATAAAAGAAAGAAATCTCAGAGCCTTAGTGTTTACTGAAGCATACAAAATAAACTCCTTGTGATTATTGCTCTTGTGCAACCATAAAACCAAAGTAAACTTATGCTTTCAACTCCAATAAAACCACAAGACCAATCCAATTCAAATTAGGGAGATTAACTTAATGTGATAGATGGCACTTATGGCTATGGTATAGGTTCTTTTGAATTTAGCAAGATAATTTCCCCACTTTTCTATTTTTGAAGTACTGTGAAAACTTCTCAGAGATACCTGCCAAGGTCATTTGCCTTTAACTTATTGCTGTGTATCATTTAAATTAGGGAATCACAATTTCTGGTCTGTATGAAGGCCACATAGAAAGCTTATTTAAAAAATAGGTGTCCAATCCCAGAGATTCCCAGTAGATGGTCATCTGGTGAGTCACTTCTTCAATCCCCAATAGGTATTATTTTTTTTTCTTTCTTACTATTTCTGCTTGGACTCTAGATTTGAAATGTGATTTTTTTTTTAAGCTGCCCCATTCTCTCCCAAGTTAATGATTTCCTCCTCTCAGAGTCAAGCAAATCTCCTGAGTAATCAGGTGGAGATTGCTTTTCATTCTTTTTTTTTTTTTTTTTTTTTTTGTGACAGAGTCTTGCTCCGTTGCCAGGCTCCAGGCTGGAGTGCGGTGGCGCAATCTCAGCTCACTGCAATCTCCGTCTCCTGGATTCAAGCAATTCTCCTGCCTCAGCCTCCCGAGTAGCTGGGACTACAGGCACGCACCACCATGCCCAGCTAATTTTTGTATTTTTAGTAGAGACGGGGTTTCACCATGTTGACCAGGATGGTCTCGATCTCTTGACCTCGTGATCCGCCCGCCTCGGCCTCCCAGTGCTTTTCATTCTTAATCCTTTCCTGCTCCTGACTGGTTTTCTCATGACCACCTGAACCCAGGAGTCAGGTTGTCCCAAGTACAGGTTTTGAAAAATTCCTTCTTAATCCTGGGATATTTGGTGATTCCACTGAGTTTTCTTGTCACAACTCGAAAAGTTGATCACTATAAAACATTTCATGTTTTTCATAAGATTTCTGCCATTTGGGAACATATACACATATTCTTTCTATCGTATGTATATAGCAATTCATCAGGCAGGCTTTAGAATGTCTGCCATCTGTAATTTGGCAGTTTTTCATCAGTTGCATATTCAACATGTTATCCAGATTATGAGAATCACCTGTGATATGACATGCCTGCACTTCCTTTTATATTAATGGTTGCATCTGAGGCAAATGATGCCAATTAGTAATCCAAAACCACTTAAAGTGTGTTTATCAAATAGCCCAAAGGGGCTTTTTTTTTTGGAATTAATTGTTCATTATCAGAAGGGAAAAAATGTCACAGGGAAAAATGTAACTTCATTCCTTTTCAGCACTGAAATTGGAAACTTAAAGTCATAGGTCAAAACTGTTTTTTAAAATGCTTTTGAAATTTTCAGAATAATTTATTGTTTGTGACATTACTGTAGATAAAGTGGGGTAGCTAAGTTGCCATTTCAAATATAAGAAATAGAGATACAGAGAAAGGGGAGGTACCCACACAAAACTGTCAGAATGTTGATTTTTAAAATGTGGGCCCTGAAGGGTTAAATTGTCAAGGCTAGGACTTAAAAGATAAAACTTTCTGCACCTCCTGATAGCCTTGATGTTACCTGCAGGTTTTTGAAAATGAAAGAGATACATTGTTGCTATCAGTATCTGTGACCACTGTACAATTAGGGGTTTGTGGGATTAAGTGTAGGAATTTGCCTGACCTGAACTACAGCCCCCAGGTAGTAAAGCCTCAATTTGTACTTTTATCACTCAAATAAACCTGTGTTTGTTTATTCTGTGAAAAACATTGAAACTATTTGCTGTGAGTCAAGAGATTGCCCTTGGAATATCTGATGTCCGGGACAGAAAGAGACCACTGCAATTAGCAAGACACGTTGATGCTGTAAGAAATGAGCAGCTTGGGACTTGTGGGTATTACAATACTGTAGATGAAGGTGGGGTTTCAGTCAACCTCAAAGTTGTTAGTGAAACTGGTTCAGCTAAAGATGATGTGAGAGATAGCTCTAAATTGGTCTCTATTCTCCAATGATTTGTCTTTGTATTTCTTTGTTGAACAGTTTTGAGGTGAAAAAAGGGTGTGTGTAGAGTGTACCAATGTTTTCTAACTTTCCCCTAGATTGCCAATAAAAGCAAAGAGTCAACATGGGCCTTAATTCACAGCGTGAGTGATGCTTTTTCCGGCTGGTTGTTGATGCTCCTTATTGGGCTTTTATCAGGTATGGTAAAATGTTAGTTTTCTAAACAAATCTCCTACAATTGTGGTATGTTCCTCCCCCAAGTCATGAGCTGAGTCAGGTACTGTGCTTTCCTGTTTCCTGCCTTTAGTGAACTGCTGGTGAACCTTTTAGAAGCTTGATGTCCCCATCTGTACAGGGTACTAATACCTGCAATTCTTACCTTAAATAAATGAGGAAATGCATTAAATGCATTTTGTACACTATACAATACTCTGTCCATTTTAAGATGATGTTAGCCCTTTGGTGCTTGTTTTGAGGAAGAGCCCTTCTGTTGGAGACAGTTTATTTAGAGAAATATGTGCTGCATGAGTTTTAGGAGAGATGTGGAAGAGGACTTCCTGAGACATTTTGTGGGTGTTTCTTAAACATCTACTCTCTCATTTGGTGATGCAGAAAAGCATGTAAGATATGGCTCATACTCTCAAGAAGCTTATAATCTCGTTCTTTCATAGTGGTTGGGGTGGAATGGTGCCACCTTGCCTTATAAACTCCATCAACCTCCCTGCCACTCCAAATGATATACAGTCTCCCTAAAACTGGTATACTTGCTGTACAAATACAGCTTTCAACCAAGTTCCCAAGAAGGCTTCTCACCCAGTGGGGGAAGCAGAGTACCAAGGGCACTAGGTAGAGATGGTAAGAAGGGTGTCCTCATGGCATTAAAGATACGGCCTAGGAAAATCTGGAATCTTGAGCTGAAAAGAAGTTAGGTAGAAACCTGGAGATGGAGGGTATACAGTGGTAGTTAACAGCAAGCAGAGGCTCTAGTTTTAGGCTGTCTGGATTTGAATCCAAGCCCCCTCTAGTTTCATGGCTTTGAGCAAGTTTTTTGATCCCTGGAAGCTTTAGTTTACTGCTCTGTAAAATGGCGGTAATCAAAGTCTGAATGTTAGAAGTTTGCTGTGAGGATTAAATGAGATACAGCACGTAATAGCACTCATTAGCACAGCAGCCAGTTGTTAATGCTGCTGCTGCTGCGGGTGCTGTTACCAAGAGAGAATAATTCATGAGCCGTGGAGTAGAACGTGACTGTAGCAAATGAGGAATGGCTTATCTATAGCTGGGTTTTTGAAAATTGTCTAGGGCAGGAATTGGCAAACTTCTGCTGTAAAGGAGCCAGATAGTAAATATTTTAGGATTTGTGGGCCAAGTGGTCTCTATAGCACCCACTCCATTCTGCTGATGTGGCACGAAAGCAGCCATAGACCATAGGTAAACAAACGAACCTAGCTGTGACCAGAAAAACTTTATTTGCAAAAATAGGAGGCAGGCAAGATTTGGCCCTCGGGCTGTAGTTTGCCAACCCATGGCCTAGGGTGTTAACTCTGCCCCTTCTGGCTCTTACAGGAGAGAGAACGTGGTCTGGCTGTTTGGAGCTGCCTAGTAATAGACTGGGCGGTCTGTAATGCTAAGTATTGCAGAGAGACTGAGGAGAAGGAAGATGGCTGAGAAAAGGTTATATGACGTAGCAGTTAGGAGCACAGCAATGACCTTGAAAAACCATCTCAGAAAAATATTAGGAGCTAAATGTATTCGGTTGGTGCAAAAGTAACGGCATTACTTTTAATGGTGAAAAACCACAATTGTTTTTGCGCTGACCTAATAGATTTCAAGGGAAGGCAACTACTGTAGAAGTTTTCATAGTCGTAGGAGGGAGAGGAAGGGCAAAGACTTGAAATGATAACAAGGACAAGGGACAACATTTTATTGTTCGGGGTAGGGGAAACCTAATAAAATTTGTAACCAGAGAAGAAAGAACTGACTCTGGGGAGGAGGAGAGGTAGAAGGAGAAGACATGATGGAGGGTACCAGTATTAGGTGAAATAAGACATGCACATGTGAAACAACCAGAGAATAAGCCAAACTCTAAAAGGCAGAGAAGATTGTGGGCCGGAGTGGGCAAGAGTAGGTGTCAAACAGTGTGTTAGATTTGACTTGGTTCTTTGAGTATGTAAATAACCTGTGTTAACACTTTTAGCACCTACCAAAACACACACATGACATGGCTTCCCGCCTGTTGGAATGTAGGCATAATATCCTCAACTTTTTAATGTATTTCTTGTCACTAGGTGGTCAGTGAATATTTTTCTTTCCTTGTACACACAGGGTATTTTGTTTTTAAGCATTGGAGAGCAACAATAGAAGCAGTGTGTCTGAATGCTGGAACAGTCTGGGAATTCAGGGGCTGTGAATTTTATGATGGCTTTACTATTTCCCTAAAGCATGATTCTGGGCCATTTAATTTCTTTATGCCAGAGTTTCTTCATCTGGATGACAGAAATGATGAGAAGGCCAGAATCTGAAGTACTATAACTGTCTTAACCCTATCAGTTTGTTAGCCACAGTGTATAAGTCCCCAGTTCACGATTCCATTTCCTCATCATTTTCTGTGGCGAATGTTCTGTGTATGATCCTGTTTGCTCTTTCTCAGCAAGAAAACTTTAGGATGTTCATGTCCTAGGTTCAGGAGGCTTCAACATGTCTAAAGCTTCATCTCACCTTCCATGCACATCACAGCTTGTGCTTTGATAAATTCAGCTCCTTTAGCCTAGAATGCCTTCCTGCCATTGTTCAAATTCCCTTGTCCACGGAGCACCATCCTGCTATCAAGGCTTAGCCCTTCTCCCCATAATCTTCGTCAGCTCTCCTCTCTAACCAGTCTCAAATAAACATCATAGAATATTCCTCAATGTGGGTCAATTCACATTTTCTGAATCTTGCATATATATAGGTGAGAATAAAGTAATCTTTAATAAACTTGACTCTTTATTGATCACATTCATAAAGTTGAAGTCAAAACAGTGTTTTTGCCCTGTTAGTTCAGCTTAAAGATAGGTCTACTAGCTGACTCAACCATTTTGTTTTCCTTAACTCCCTTCTATATAGAAATTCTACCGATGCCAATGTTTAGTGCAGAGACAATAAGTGAAAATCAAGCAGACACACAATCAGAGGTTGCAGGTGGAATGGGGAAGTATGTGCTCATCCCTTACTTTGATTCCCTTCCCCGCATTTTCTCTGACAAAGCTACAGTTGCAAGATTCGATTTAACTTTGGCCTTTCCCTCCCTTCCCACAAATCAGGTTCGTTAGCTGGTTTGATAGACATCTCTGCTCATTGGATGACAGACTTAAAAGAAGGTATATGCACAGGGGGATTCTGGTTTAACCATGAACATTGTTGCTGGAACTCTGAGCATGTCACCTTTGAAGAGAGAGACAAATGCCCAGAGTGGAATAGCTGGTCCCAGCTTATCATCAGCACAGATGAGGTAACATGTAGTGATGTTTCATGAGCCATTGACTTTTATTCTTACTTATTTTATTTCTTATACTATACTCACAGCAATTGTGGAATCTTCCTTTATTTTCCTTTTCACAGAAAGGGGAACCAGTACCAGCTGCCTTTCTCTGTGGTGTAAGTGCAGCTCTATTTCCATCTCTGCTGATGTGTGGAGTCATTTGATGCTTATGTTTAAAGTGGTTTTTTGTTTGCTTTAATAAGCCTGGTGTTTCTTCTTAGATACTCATACATAGTGTGACTGAATTTCTCGTTTTCTAATAATTTCAAAAGAAATGTCAGAGGCAGCCAACAGGTGAGCTATAATTTCTAATGAAGGACAGAGTAGGTTAAAAATGTGTTTACACATATAGATCGGAAAAGTGATTTTCCCTGAGCATTGCATTAGAACATTGAAAAATTACAATGCATTCCATGTCAAAATAACAGAAACCCAAGAATAAAATTGCCTGTCATCCCATTTTGCAATCAAATCAGTATTTTCATTTGCCCTTCTCTTCTAGCACATGCTTTTTTTCTTGAGACAGGGTCTTTCCCTGTCACCCAGGCTGGAGTACAGTGACATGACCATAGCTCACTGCTGCAGCCTCAACATCCTAGACTCAGGCAGTCCTCTTACCAGTCCTCCTACGGAGCAGCTGGGACTAAAGATGTATGTCACCACACCTAGATAATTTTTTTGTTTGTTTTTTTGTAAAAACGGAGTCTTAACTGTGTTGCGTAAGCTGGTGTCGAACTCCGGGGCTCAAGTTATCCTCCTGCCTTGGCCTTCCAAAGTGCTGAGATTACAGGCATGAGCCACTGTGCTTGGCCTAGCATATGCTTTTTGATGCCAGGGTAACTTTGCTTATTTTTCAGTTACTTACCTTTCTTTTACCACTCAGTTAATATGTTTGATCTCTCCCACTGAAAACAAAATCACACAAAACAAAAAACTCTCAACTCCCAATTCTACCCTGACTTCTGCCAACATTTATATTACCCACCTTGGTCTATAAACAGTTTGAGGTGGCATGTGCAGGCACATACACAAATACAAACAGTCCAGGGAAAAGGAGGCTAGGAAAAGAATAAAGATATAAATAGGAGTGTTTATATGCATATATGACCATGCATATTGGCTTAGGTAAAGGATTCAATAAAAAGAATATATACATGCTATATGTTTGAGAGGGTTTAGGTCTTTGCTTCTCAAACTAGGGTAAGGTCAGCGTGCCAGAGGGTAGGTGAAACTACAGGACAAACATTACATGCCTTCCCAGAGCATTACTTTTTCCTGAATATTAGGAAGATGTTTTTCAAAAATTATGTGTAAATAATCATTTAAAAATGGAATACAAAATTTCATACTTGTTAAGAAAAAAAAAAATCTCTGTTTCAGCTCTGCTCCTGGTACCCTGTCCCATACTCTGATGCCTCTGTTTACTGTCTCCTAGATTAGGAGAACTTGGGTAGAAAAGTTCAGGAAGTCCTGCAACTTAGGGGGAGAGAGAAAGACAGAGTGTGTGTGTGTGTGTGTGTGTGTGTGTGTGTGTGTATTTCCCTTGTATTTGGGGGGATTCTTTTACTTTAAAAGTAATTAGCCAGGTGGGGTGGCTCATGCCTGTAATCCCAGCACTTTGGAAGGCCAAGGTGGGTGAATCACCTAAGGTCAGGAGTTCAAGACCAGCCTGGCCAACATGGTGAAACCCCGTCTCTTCTAAAAACTATACAAAAATTAGCCAGGTGTGATGGCGGGTGCCTGTAATCCCAGCTACTCAGGAGGCTGAGGCAGGAGAATTGCTTGAACCTGGGAGGCGGAGGTTGCAGTGAGCCGACATCATGCCATTGCACTCCAGCCGGGGCAACAGAGCGAGACTCTGTCTCAAAAAAAACCCCCAAATCCTCTCCTCCAAGGGCTGAGTGAGATGTGCCTCATGCCTGTAGTACCAGCACTTTGGGAGGCTGAGGAGGGAGAATCCCTTGGGGCCAGGAGTTTGAGACCAGCCTGGACAATATAGCGAGACCCCTGTGCCTAAAAAAATTATAGGTGATAGCAACCACCTATAGTTCCTAGCTACTCGGAAGGTAAGGTGGGAGGATTCCCTGAACCCAAGAGATGTAGGCTGTAGTGAGCAATGATAGTGCCACTGCACTCCAGTCTGGGCAATGGAGTGAGATCCTGTCACACACACACACAAAAGTAATTACAGATTCATAGGAAATTGCAAAACAATGTATAAGGAGGTCCTCAGTACCCTGCCCCCAGCCTTCCCTCCCTCAATGGCAACAGCTTGCATAACTGTAATGCCATAGCAAAACCAGGTAATTGACATAGGTACAATCCACAGGCATTATTTCTCCAGTTTTATACACACTGATTTATATATGTGTGTATGTATGTATGTATGTGTGTGTGTATGTATTTGTGTGTATATGGGTGCACACATGTAGTTCATTGCAGTTTTATCCCATGTGGACATTTGTTTAACCACCACCACAGTGAAGATTTAGAACTGTTCTATCACTGCAGGGCTTTCTCATACTGCCCCTTCATAGCTGTGTGTGTGTAAGTGTTCCAACAATTACTTTCAAACTAGAGCTTGAGATTTGCTCTAGGGACAGATTTCTCTGGCTCTTCTTTTTATGAGTGAAATCCTTCCCTGGGAAAAGAGTCCTCTAGGTTTTAAGAAGCCTTCTCCAAATGCCAGGCATTTGGCCTCCTGGTCTCTGCCTCTAGCCAGTTTGAGTTACTTTTCCTTTCACTCCCTTACCCTCTTTGTTTCCTACCTCTGCAGTCTTCCTCCTCCTTAGCTACATTGGAAAGGCAAAGAAATAGCAATGATGTATTCCTCTGAGGGCCTAAGGTAATGGAAAACCTGTGTCAAATTTACAACTCAGAAAAAACCTGAGCATATTCTGGTTCTCTTTGTCTAAGTCAGCGAATGACTTTAATAGTGTTTCATGTTTAGAAAACTCAAAAGTCTATTGAGTTTTGTATTTTATGTAAGTTGACTGAGTTGCAACTTCTAATATTTCTACCAGCAAGCATAACTTCCTAATCAAAATTGCTTTTTTGTAAGATATGACTATTTGAAGGCCCTTTAATATGGATGAATCTTTACTGCTGGTCAAAACTAGATTTCGAAGTGGCATGCTTCATTTATCACAGGGGAATACTCTCAAAATGTATATTCTTTCCATTTTAAAAATAATTGTTTCCATTTTATTTATTGATATCTGGTATGACCAGGGCCTGAAACTTTCTATTTATATGGTTGTTGCTGAGTCTGTGGTACCAAAATTTTCTTTTGTGGACTCTGAAAGAGAAAGTTGAGTTAAACAGAACCAGAGAGCAGAATGATGGTTACTTGGGGCATGGAGGAGGAGGAAATGGGGAGAAGTGGGCCAAAGGGTACAAATTTGCAGTGAGGTAGGGTGAATAAGTCTAGAGAGCTAACTTACAGCATGAGGACTAGAGTCAATAATGCTGCATACTAAAAGTTTGCTAAGAGTAGATTTTAGATGCTCTTACCACATATAGAAAAAAAGGTAACTATGTAAGGTAATATGCTTGTAAGTTTATTTGAATGTAGTAACCATTTCACTGTGTATATGTATATAAAACATCATGTTATATACCTTAAATATATACAATAAAGAATAAAAGAAAAAAAAAACACCCAGAAATTTTGTTACTATAATCTATGAGAATTTGACACCAAGGTAAGTAGCCAAAGGTAAATTTAGTTGGAACTTGAGATCCTCTCTTCACTTCAAATGTAGAACCAAGGTGCAGCCATTCCAAAAAAAAAAAAGGAGGGGGGGTGCTGTTAAGACTCTTGGTAAAATGACATGGAATCATATATATTTGACTACAAAACTCATCAAAACACTCATATATAAAAAGAATTTGGTTTCAAGGTTTTTAGTTTGCTCTTCTCCTTGTCCGTCCTTAGAATTCATGGTAAATTTCCTCTGGGTGTAGCAAAGCATCTCGTTTTCAGTATTAAGTGGCCTGACAGTGTTTCAGTAGTTGACAATTCAGGAAGAAACATCTTGAACAATTTATTCTTGGTCTTTTTTTTTTGGACCTTCTTTCCTGAAAAACTATTACTTAGAAGAGCTGCATGCCTCACTGAAGCTGTCTAGGCTAAAACAAGCTTCTTTTTTCCCCTGTTCCAGGGAGCCTTTGCCTACATAGTAAATTATTTCATGTACGTCCTCTGGGCTCTCCTATTTGCCTTCCTTGCCGTATCTCTCGTCAAGGTGTTTGCGCCTTATGCCTGTGGCTCCGGAATCCCTGAGGTGAGTCTCTTAAAATGATTTATATATGGTTACAATATGAATCTTTTTTGGTTAAAATCTCTTAATATGTATTCCAACACATACCACAGTTCGATGAATGTTAGGCAGGATTTGATCCTGAGGCCATCTAGGGCCTAGGTCTTTCCACAAGTCCCTCTCAGCCTGGGCTACCTGGAAATTAAAGGGAGTTGATTCTTAGCCTCCTGAGGGTTCCTGTTGAGCCAGGCTCTGGAAAACCTCCCCTGTTCCCTCTCCAAAAAGCTCCCAGAGTAGATCCCAAGATTCTGACCTGAAAAAGCAATGTTATTGTCAGCTTTTTCAGAGCAAAAGAAAGAAAACCACTTGGTCCATTTCCCACAATATGATTCAGGCTACATGGGGTGGTTAAAACCCTGTTACTAACTACTTTTGGCTTAGATTGCTTGACGGTGACTGAAGACACTGAGACTTAGGTTACCAGGTTGAATCTGCCCCTTCCTGTTTCCTGACCAGGTAATAAGTCGCAATTTTTTTTTTTTTTTTTTTGCCAGAGAATCAAGACTATACCTAACCTTTAAGGTTGTTTCAGGGACGTTAGCCTTGTCCTCTCAGAATGTGCCTCTTGGGCTACCATGTTTTAACTTGAGGAAAACACGTATCCCTCCCTCTCCAGCTCCTCCTTCATATATGCACACTCTCATACTTACAATATATCCTTGCCCAGCTGTCACTCCCCTCCCGCTAAAAGAGGGGGAACATGAAAGCTTAAAGAACAGTTCTTGCTTTCTAGGGCTCCTGGGCTCCCTTCCAAACAGGGATCACTGTAGGTCAAGCATTTATATGTCACTTATTCAAAAGATGCAGTTTCTCTAATGAGGTCCAGATTTTTGCTTCTTAGCCTTGTTGACTTCCTTAGTCTATATTCAATCTTTCTGTGTTTGACCTGCAGATAAAAACTATCTTGAGTGGTTTCATTATTAGGGGCTATTTGGGTAAGTGGACTCTGGTTATCAAAACCATCACCTTGGTGCTGGCAGTGTCGTCTGGCTTAAGCCTGGGCAAAGAGGGCCCTCTAGTGCACGTGGCTTGCTGCTGTGGGAACATCCTGTGCCACTGCTTCAACAAATACAGGAAGAATGAAGCCAAGCGCAGAGAGGTAATAACAAATGGCCTTAATAGTCTCTTTTTGGTTGTGAGCATAAATGACACAATCTTAGGGGGTGAGAATTTGGGGGTTCTACCAGTGTTAATGCAAACACCCTTTGACCCAGCAATTCCACTTCTAGGAATTTATCCTACAGACATCCTAGCATGTATGTGCACAAAGGCGTATAAGGATAGTGCAGCGTCTGTCAACATAGTGAAAACCTGAAGCAACAAAAATGTCCATGAATAGGGAACTAATTGAGTAAATACTATTCTGTTCATACTATAGAATACTTTGCAACCATTAAATGAGATAACCCTATATATATTGACTTGGAATTCTGACTATGAAACACCATTAGATTTTAAAAGTCAGTTTTCGAATAATGTATATAATTCATATTTTTTGAAAACATATATGCACTTATTAATAGAAAATGTCTGGAAAGTGGTTTTACCCCACACTGCTTTTACTCTTTTTGTTTGTTGGTTTTTTGCTTTAGACAGTTTCACTCTGTCGCAGAGACTGCAGTACAGTGGCATGATCACGGCTCACTGCAGCCTCGACCTCCCTGGGCTCAGGTGATCCTCCCACCTTAGCCTTCCGAGTAGCTGAAACTACAGCTGTGCACCACCGCACCAAGCTAATTTTCGTATTTTTTGTAGAGACGGGGTTTCACTATGTTGCCCAGGCTGTTCTCAAATTCCTGCGCTCAAGCAATCCTGCCTCAGTCTCCCAAACTGCTGGGATTACAGGCGTGAGACACCATGCCTGGCCTATGCCAAACTGTTAAAAATGTTTCTCTATGGTGAGTCAGAGAGTGAGGTGGTAGTGAAGAAGATGTAAGGATTTTAACTATTTTATATAATTATATTCAAGTATATGTTGCTTCTCTTACAAAGTAAGTTACAGAAAGATTTTAAAAGATGTTTATTCCTATGGAATAGCACATCTGAGTGCAGTGTGTTTTTCAGATGTCAGTTTTTTCACCTTCTGTTTCTATCCAGCACTATATTTGAATTAGTTTCTCTCTATATTGGACCTCTCTCTGCCTTTTGTTTCAGCCCAGCTCAGTTAGTCCCGCCACGGCAACTCTGTGGTGGTTGTTGTGTTTATGCAGTTGTTAATGTGTGCTGTTTTAAGGAGGAAGGACTTTTTTTTTTTAAGTTCCAAGTCATTGGTTTACTGTTTTTCTTGCTATAATTAAGGGCTTAAGAAAATAATGGCTCTTACTTTATTTTCTTTAAATTACAAAGACATTACATACGGGATGGGTCAAGACCAAGGTCATTTCATTAAAAAGGATTTTTCACAAAACAGGAACCTAATGATTTCTTAGAAAAACAAACAAAAACAGTTAACCACAAGACCCAGAAGGAAACTCAAAGATATTGAGATTTCAAATGTAGAATAAATTTTGATGGTTCAGGGGAGAAAGTTCCTGGCACAGTTATAAAGGAGAGGAAAACTAGCAGGCGAGAAGATAGGGAAATATGAGTAGAGCGTTTAGCTACCTGTCATGCGGTAGAGGGACTTAAAGGCAGTGTTAAATTGGTGAGGTTGTTAAATGGGTTCAACAAAAGGGAAGAGTTGAAAAAACATTTTTTTTCTAGAAATACTTTTTTAGAACAGTTATGAAATTTGAATGAGATTTATAGATCAAATAACAGTTGGTGTAAATTTCCTATTTTGATCATTGAACTGTGATTATGGAAGAGACTGTCGTTGCTTTTAGGACATAAAAGTATTTATACCCTAAATGCAGTGAAGCATTTCAGGGTACATGAGCCTTATACGTGCAACTGACTTTTCTGAGTGAAATTTCAATTCTCCAGAAAAAAAAAATAGAGAATTGTAAAACAAATGCAGTAATGGTAGCAACTGCAGAATCTACATAAAGGATATGTAGGAATTGTTTGTGCTGTTCTTTTACCCTTTCTGTGTTTAAATTTTTTTATTGAAAAAATATTTTAATGAGTAAGTGAAGTGGTGATTGTTGCTGGTTTTGCATGGATGAAGGTGAATTTGAAACTACAGATTGTTGGGGACTTTCATATTATACAATTAGCATTTTTGTTCAAATAGTTTCTAATAAAATAAAAGAGGAATTTGATTTGGCTGTTTTTCTGTACAGATGCCATGCATTTCTCCAACTAGACTCATATGAATATAGTCATGTCTCACTTATTGACAGGGATACGTTATGAGAAATGCATTGTTAGGAGATTTCATCACTGTGCAAACATTATAGATTGGACTTACACAGACTGAGATGGCCTAACCTGCTATACACCTAGGCTTTATGATATAGCTTATTGCACCTAGGCTACAAACCTGTACAGCATATGACTATACTGAATACTATGAGCAATTGGAACACAATGGTAAATATCTGTGCATCTAAACATAGAAAAAGTTCAGTAAAAATATAATATTATAATTTTATGGGACCATCATGTTGTATGTGATCCATCATTGACAAACATTGTTACGTGGTGCATAACACTATTTGAATCTTTTTTTTTTTTTCGGAGACAGGGTCTCAGTCTGTTGGCCTGGCCGGAATGCAGTAGTGAGATCTCGGTTCACTGCAACCTCCGTCTCCCAGGCTTGAGCAATCCTCCTACCTCACCCTCTCAAGTAGCTAAGACTAAAGGCATATGCCATTATACCCAGATAATTTTTAGAATTTGTGGACACTGGCTTTTGCCATGTGGCCCAGGCTAGTGTTGAATTCCTGGGCTCAAGTGATCCTCCTGCCTCAGCCTCCCAAAGTGCTGAGATTACAGGCATGAGCTAACACAGCCGCCCAGTATTTGAATCTTAAATTTGCTTTCTAGTACTTATTTAGACTTTCCAGTTATTTTTTTCCTGTTGTTTTCATCATCGGTGGCAACCTTTTTGTATAATGGCCTTGTCAAAGTGGTCAGATGGTTGAGAGTAAAACAGACTTGAGAAAGAAGGGTACAGACAGACCCCACTCTAATAAAATTAGACTAGCCACCCTGATTCTTTCTCTCTCTTAATTCTTCCTAAACATAGTCACTGAAATCCCCTTTCTCAAATTGCATGTTGGCTGTCCTCATCTTTCTTAAATGAAAGCCAGTGTATGTAGGAATTTCAAACCCCTTACAGCTAGCGCCAGAGACTCCACTCTTTTCCTCCACATCACTTTCCTGAGCCATCCTACTCTCCCAGAGAATCCCGTATGCTTATTTTGCCAAGGACCTTTTTATTCCTTAAAACTCATAATTTTGTTCAACTTCCTCTAAAATATTTACTTCTCCAAATCATCTCTCTCTCCATAGCAACCAGAATCCAATGAAAGGACTTCGTCCATCTGTTAATTTTGGTTTGTTTGCCATTACTAGTGTTTGTCATGTACATTTTACATGTACACACACGCCTACACAGAGCTGGAGCTCCCTAAGTATCCCTAGTCTCTTTCTCTCTTTATCGCTTTTTTCCTTTGGCTCATCTTCCTCTCCCACTCTCTTCTAATCCCTTTCCTTGCCGTACCTTAAGTCTTCTCTTAAAAATCTAGTTGCCCCCTTATTTCTGTCTGTAGATATATTGGGCATAGAGTAGGACACAGGGTACAGAAAACTCTGAATACCTATTGCATGAATACTTTCAGCTGCTGAATAGCTGTGAACCCATTGTGACTTCAGTTTTATGTCATTAGAGCCTTCTTGAACATGTCATTTAAAAAGCATTCCTTTACAAAGTGCTATATAAATAAATACATCACTGTAAGTACACCATTTAGATGGTGAACAAATAGGTCTAGAAACTGAAATGCAGTTACTGAATTGAGAGTATGGGAGATGGGGACATAAGTTAGAATAAAGCACGTGGCTAAATGAATTACAAAGGAAAGGCCCTCTTACCTGATCAAGCATGTGAACTATACACGTGTATTCAAAATTCAGCATACAGTGTTTGAACTTTGTTTTTGATGATATGGAGCATGTGAAGGTTTTTTAAAAAATGTTCAGTAACCACTAACATTCCTTCTAAAAATGTGATTGTTTGGAGGAGAGCAGCATTATTCTATGACTAATTCTGAGTTTTGGATTGTAGGTCTTGTCGGCTGCAGCAGCAGCTGGTGTATCTGTAGCCTTTGGAGCACCTATAGGTGGAGTATTATTCAGCCTTGAAGAGGTAACAGCTTTTCATTGTATAACATGTACATGCTTTTGTGTCAGGAATTTTGTACATTGCTGCACAATAATTTTGTACATAATATATAATTATCTGTGTATATCACAGTCCCTGAGTCCTCTCCCCAGCTTGGTGCTTTACCATGCAACTAAAAGTCCATGGGCAGTTTTCATCCTTGAGTTGACTCTAATGCCTGCAGCACAGCTTTTCACCTGAAAGTTTCTGCATATTGACTGAGTTTACTTTCTCACCTTCTTTCTCCTAGGTCAGCTACTATTTTCCCCTCAAAACGTTGTGGCGTTCATTTTTTGCTGCCTTGGTGGCAGCATTTACTCTACGCTCCATCAATCCATTTGGGAACAGCCGCCTGGTTCTATTTTATGTGGAGTTTCACACCCCATGGCATCTCTTTGAGCTTGTGCCATTCATTCTGCTGGGCATATTTGGTGGTCTGTGGGGAGCGCTGTTTATCCGCACAAACATTGCCTGGTGTCGGAAGCGAAAGACCACCCAGTTGGGCAAGTATCCTGTTATAGAGGTACTCGTCGTGACAGCCATCACTGCCGTCCTGGCTTTCCCCAATGAATACACTCGGATGAGCACAAGCGAGCTCATTTCTGAGCTGTTTAATGACTGTGGCCTTCTGGACTCCTCCAAGCTCTGTGATTATGAGAACCGTTTCAACACAAGCAAGGGGGGTGAACTGCCTGACAGACCGGCTGGCGTGGGAGTCTACAGTGCAATGTGGCAGCTGGCTTTAACACTCATACTGAAAATTGTCATTACTATATTCACCTTTGGCATGAAGGTGAGGAATTCTTTTAGGACTCAGTGGCTACATGCGTGGCTGTGGGTTTTGGAGGGCAAAGCCCAGGTATCATACAATCCTGATAGCTCATATGGTGCTTTCAAACCCCCCACATATTATTCCCTTACCCCAAAAGCCTCTTTTACTCTACGTGTTCTCATAACTTGCTAGACAATTGTACCTCTATCTCAAATTGTCCAAGCCTTGAGTTGTCCAAATGCCAGCCTCAGTGATGAAATTTTAGGAAGATGTTTTCTCCTTTTCTGTGGAGAACACATTTTGCCCCTCAAAAAGGATGGTGAGGTATTTATTCCAGTACATTTTATATTAAAACGATATCTGACTAGCACAGTGTTAGTCCTTATGGGGTGGCTTTAGAGTTCACCAATAAAGCACAATATTGATTGAACCAAAGAAGTTGCTGGGATTCAACCATTTTGCCTGCTAAAACGGCCATTTCCTGTGGTTCAACCCAATATATAGTTAAATATATTTTTTACAGTTGGTATCAATGTTCAATTGTCAATAAGTGGGATCCACTTCACAGGTGATCCTTAGTTAATATTTAAGCTATCAAAAGTGGATATCAGGCTGGCATGTTTTACTTTTGGTACCTGTTACCATTTCCACGTTTCAGAAGAAGCCAGAAAAGAAAACTTGTTAAGGTATTTTCCTCCTCCTTTCTAGGTTTTTGGTTGGTTGTTTCTTTTCTTTAGCACCCTAACTAACAAGTAATTTTCCTCTAATCTCTAGAGAAATGGAGATTCAAGCCAGAAAAGAAGAGATAGCAACTCAGTTTAGGCAATACTATAATCTCTAAGATGACACCATTCATCCCTTCAACACTGGGATGGGATGGAGACCCTGGGAAGTTTTGCAGCGCTTCTTGAGTTAATTTTCACCTCATGCCTGCATTCCTTCACTTAATGGGAATGTGTAAACCATCAGAACACCAGCTTCAAATGCATTCCAAAATCAAACACAGGCCATTTAAAAATAATCTGCTGTTTTGGTTATCCTTATCATCATTTCCCTCTCTTAGTGCAGAATATTAATAATTTACTGTAACATCCTAGGAGTCAAGAAAAAGAGTGGGGAAATAGATGACCTTTCCTTTTTTGGTTAATCATATAACCATAGTCATGATCTCATTGAAAAATTTTAATTGTTTAATCTTTCTTGATACTGTTATAAAATAGACTGGAACCTTATGTGCCATCCTTTTTGTGTGAGCAGTGGGCTAAGATTCAGTATATCAGCATGGTTATGAGTGTTCCATTTAAATCCCATCACCAGTCTTTACTAAATCTTGACCTTCAGTGGGTTACTTAACCTCTCTGAACCTTAGGTTCTTTGGCATTTGGGAATAATAATGCCTACCTCCTGGGGTTATAAAGAACCCATGAATCTTGCATGTAGAGCATCCATCATAGAACATGATAGGTACTCAATAAAGGGTAGTCATTGTTGATAGGAATTCGAAATTGGTGGAAATGTCTGCGTATATGAGAAACTCCCATCTATTTTCCTTTTTCTTTGGGAAAGGCCTAATTTCTGCCTCCAGTTCTGTGTTGGTCTGGAGAGTTCAGGCTCTTGCCTGATGGACCCCGAATCAGGGTAAGCTTCTTTGCAGTCGTCCTTGCTTGCACATCCCAGAGAACCTCTAGTCCCTGTAGTGTTACACAGATCTTTACAGCCACTTGCTAGCATAGTGCATAAATTGTCATTGGCCTGTTTGCTTTGCAGAGGGTCAGTCCTCCAGCCCTTACCATGTACCAAGCAGTTGCATCATTTCTCACTAACCATCTATTGCTTTCTCTTTGCAGATCCCTTCTGGCCTCTTTATCCCTAGCATGGCTGTTGGTGCTATAGCAGGTCGACTTCTAGGAGTAGGAATGGAACAACTGGCCTATTACCACCAGGAATGGACCATCTTCAATAGCTGGTGTAGTCAGGGAGCTGATTGCATCACCCCCGGCCTTTATGCAATGGTTGGGGCTGCAGCCTGCTTAGGTGAGTAGTATTTGCTTTAATTTCAAAGAAGTTGCTACCCAGGTGACAAGCAACAGAAGAGCTGGTTATGAGTACGGTTATGACCTCACACCCACGGAGATCGTAGTGGATATTTTCCGAAAGCTGGGACTGCCGTAGTGCCTGGTTAAACACAATTGGCTGCAGGAAAATGTAAAAGCCCATCTCTTTCCAGTTAGGTTTGCCATTCTCCAAGCATGTTAAGAAAGCATCTAGTATAAAGATGAGGAAACTAAAAAAAAAAAAAAAAAAAAAAAAAAAAAAAAAAAAAAAAAAAAAAAAAAAAAAAAAAAAAAAAAAAAAAAAAAAAGTAAAAAAAATCATAATAAAAAAAATGGGAAGCTCTCTCATACTGGGGAAATAATCAGAAATTTGGACAAAGATATCTGCATAAGAATGCGTATCATAGTATAAGCAAAAAATTAGAATCAACCTGAATTTGCACATGAGGGATGGTTAAATATTGTGGTACATCCATATGATGTTATACAATGCAGCCTTTAAATATGTTAATATGTTTAACATCTTAAAATATGATGTTAATATGTTTAACATCTTAAAATATGATGTTATATAAATTTGTAATAATATGCAAAATGTTCCCAACATAAAGTAGAGGGGGAAATGTGGCGGAAAATTAAACGTATAATGTAAGCTCACTTATTTAAAAACATACGTTTTTGCATAGAAAGAAACTTGGAAAAGTTATTCAGAATTTTTACTGTGCTTATTTATCAGCAGTGAGCTAATAGATAATAACGTTTATATTTTCTGGATTTTCCACACTGGGCATGTATTCTCAAATTAGGGAAAAGAAGCAACAGAAAAATGAAAGAACAAAGAATCAAGAAGGCATCTTGCACTAGACACAGTAGCTCATACCTGTAATTCTAGCTACTTAGGAGGCAGAGGAGGGAGGATCGCTTGAGGTTAGGAGTTTGAAGCCAGCCTGGGCAAAGTAGCGAAACCCCAACTCTACAAAAAATAAAAATTTAGCCAGGTGTGGTGACATATGCCTGTAGTCTCAGCTACTCAGAAGATTGAGGTGGGAGGATCACTTGAGCCTTGCAGTTAGCAGTGATAATGCCAGTGCATTCTAGCCTGGGTGACAGAGCACAAAACCCATCTCACAAAAAAAAAAAAAAAAAAAAGAAAGAAAGAAAGAGAAAAGCAGAAGGCATCTTGTGAATGTATTTTGAGAACTCTGAATCATGTTCATTGTAACCTTGCTTTCTTGAAATCTCTGGGGTCTGCACAGTTGTACGTGAGACCTCATTGTTTCTGATAGGTCAGCTTTTCCTGGAAAGTCCCATAATGGTAAGAATCCTATATTTTGCCTGCCTCAGTAGACTGTGTCTATTTCTTTGCAGGTGGGGTGACTCGGATGACTGTTTCTCTTGTTGTCATAATGTTTGAACTGACTGGTGGCTTAGAATACATCGTACCTCTAATGGCTGCAGCCATGACAAGCAAGTGGGTGGCAGATGCTCTTGGGCGGGAGGGCATCTATGATGCCCACATCCGTCTCAATGGGTACCCCTTTCTTGAAGCCAAAGAAGAGTTTGCTCATAAGACCCTGGCAATGGATGTGATGAAACCCCGGAGAAATGATCCTTTGTTGACTGTCCTTACTCAGGACAGTATGACTGTGGAAGATGTGGAGACCATAATCAGTGAAACCACTTACAGTGGCTTCCCAGTGGTGGTATCCCGGGAGTCCCAAAGACTTGTGGGCTTTGTCCTCCGAAGAGATCTCATCATTTCAATTGGTAAGGATTTCAGAAAGGGGATAGTGGAATCCACTGTGTAACTCAATACATATGCATGAAATGAGGGAAGACAGGGAAGAGGGGACTGGTTAGGAGTCAGAAGGATAGAACTAGCACTTCCATCTTCAATTTTTTTTTTCCTTCTATTCTAATAGAAAATGCTCGAAAGAAACAGGATGGGGTTGTTAGCACTTCCATCATTTATTTCACGGAGCATTCTCCTCCATTGCCACCATACACTCCACCCACTCTAAAGCTTCGGAACATTCTGGATCTCAGCCCCTTCACTGTGACTGACCTTACACCCATGGAGATCGTAGTGGATATTTTCCGAAAGCTGGGACTGCGACAGTGCCTGGTTACACACAACGGGTAAGAAGTATTGAGTGAAAGCAAATTGGATTGTGGGAGAAAAGAGAATGCAGAGAGAGAAAGAAGGAGAGCCTAGTTTAAATAAACATTAGTAGCACTTTTAGGACTTTTTGAAGCTCTGAGATGAAAGTGGATAGGTTTTTAAATCATAATTAATATAAATGGAGTTTTGGAAAGAACATGTGTTTGAGAGATGTGAACTGCTAGATCGCACATTATAAATAACTCAGTTCCCTCACAAAGGAAACAGCTGTGTTTTGTACACAGGCAGCACTGAAATTATAATAACTTCAGGTAGTAGTATATTTGTGGTGTTTGGCCCCTACAGTCTCCTTGTTGTTATTACTTGAGGATGAGAAAACCAAGTTTCAATGAGGCAAGATTTATACAAGGTTCCCCAGCTCATAAATAGTAGAGAAAGGGTTTAAACACAAGTCTTCTGACTCACAAGCCCAAGGCTCTTTTCTTCCTGGGATAGTTTTTATCAAGTAGAGGGAACTCTTCTATTTTTATTGGAAAAGAAGGGAGGTTGAGGAGAGGGGTGGATTTTTTTCCAAACATGCTACATTAATCCAGCAATTATATAAGAATTTCACCTCTGAAATTTCTAAATGGTGTAACAGATGCCTTGCATGATTTAAATCAGTAAGGGGACTTTCCCTAACGGGTTCATTCAGCATCTGCTGAATCCCTGCTCCATGTAAGGGTATTCCACTAGATTCCAGGGAGACACAAAAATGAGTAAGACCCTTCTGTGCCCTCAAGGAACGTGTAGTGTTTTAGGGAAGGCAAGAAACTAGCAGTGGTTATAGTACAATAGCAAAGAAGACAAGTACCACTGAGAAGGCCTGCCCAGAATGTGCATGCTGTTGCTGTGAGGAGGGCAGAGTTCCTGCTGGTTTGTAGAATCAGGGAAGGTGCTCTGGAATAGGGGTGTTTGAACTGGGCTGCAGTAGATAAGATTCAGATATGTAGCAAAGAATATTTAAACCAGAGGAAATTGCAGGTTCTGAGACATAGAGGTAGGAACACTTGCATGTTAGGAACCCGCATGTCATCCTGTTTGCCTGGGGCACATGTCCTGCTCCTGTGATCTCATACTGAAAGGGCAGCTAGTGATCAAAGACAAAGTTGAAAAGGACTTAGGAGGACAAGTATCACCTTTGGCAATGCTATTTTAACTACAGATTTACTTGTGTTGTGTTGTATTGTGTTTGTCTTTTTAGGCGATTGCTTGGAATCATTACCAAAAAGGATGTGTTAAAGCATATAGCACAGATGGCGAACCAAGATCCCGATTCCATTCTCTTCAACTAGAATCACAGACATAGGGTTCTGGATGTAAAGCAGGAAGACAGACCATGGATATGTTTTATTAACGGGGTACCCAAAACACATTTTCCATATTTGGATGGTGAAGTCATGTTAGTGTGTTGTCTCTTTCCTACAAGTTAACCAATTGCACTACATAATCTCTGGAAATTAATTTTCTCTTTAGGAGAAATTACACTTAGGCTTCCGTGACGTTACATTAGGAAGATTTCATGAAAGAATAATTAAGATTGCTATGGTTTAATTGTATTTGTTTTTTTAAAGATTTTTTTTAACTTAAAAAATCATTAGCCAATATACAATCACTGAAAACTATGCAAGAAAAATTGCAACCGTCCTGACCTATAGCTTGTAGGAAACTGATGAAAAAGTCACTCTTTTGGGATCTGTTATTACTGGAAGATGAAGTGTAAACTAAGGGGCTTTGCTTTTCAAACCAGAGAAAGGAAAGCCAGAAGGAAAGGAGTAATGGTATTTTCTAGACTGTGAAGATTCAGTTCAAATGTTATCCTTGTTCCTGTTACAATATTTAGCATTATTAGTTTGTTATGTGTGTATGTTTATGTTAATTTTAATTTCCGATCATAAGACAATGCTGCTTTGGTTAATCTCTTCTAAAGAATTTAGAGAGATTGACTTTTATAGCTTGCTTGTTCCTGGTACTCTTTTGAAGTGCACAAAGATAAGTTACAGAGCTTTCTCCTTGTCTGCAAAAAGGGTAATTTTCCAGGTGGTATTTGTTAGCTGGTAGACAAGGACTTTGCCAAGAATTTGTTAGTAGCAAGGAATGATTTCCTCCAGCTTCCTTGAAATGAATAATTAGTAAACTTCTAAGCAAAGTCAGTGACTAGGAATTTCACATTTTTTGTGAGGTCCTAACTAATTCTCTTACCCAGATGCCGCCTCCATGAATGATGGTGCTTTAGGCTTCTGGAATATGTAAGAACAGTAAAGGGAACCAAATCTAGGCTGCATACTGGTAAACCAGGGAAGATCCTCGTGCATTCCTTTGTAGAGGCCACCAGTACTAAAATAACTGGACACTCATTGCACCTCACAGCGATAAGTACACATAACAGGCCAGTGTGTTGTCCCCATGAACATGAATTAGGCTTGGGATACTTCCACATATATTCAAGGCGTTGGAACAGGATAGGCAGCTGTGACTCCCTCAAGAGTCCTTAGAATTCTAAATAAAATGCAGAGCCATCCGAAGAGCCAGCGGTATGGACAAGGCCTGGTGACACCAAAGGTGCTTGTGTCTGATTGGAGAGGTGCCTGTCTCCATTTCGTACCACCTTTATTGCAGTTAAAAAGAAAATCACGTTCTACGGACACTTAGTGGAATTACAGAGCCACCATCGTCATTCCAACCACTATTTCATTTTCTGTAGTTTTACCTATGAGCAATTACTCCCCCTCCATTCTGTTCCCCTTCTTACTCCTTAGTACTGAATCCTCTGTTTGGGATCAAGCGCCGCTCCTAGTTAATCATTACTACTGCAAAAAAAAAATAACTCCCAGGGCTAGTTAAATTGTAAACCAAGGCTCATCAGTCTCACAACACATGAACCAGAGGTGACACACAGCTATTTTCTGTGCCATGTGGCCCAGTTGCTGCTGCCATGCCTCCATTTCCACACTGGATGCCCATGGCAGTGAGATTTCACTGACAGGGTAAGAGTTCAACCTGGATCATTTTATGTCTCTGTTCTCTCTTCCTAGCACTTCCCACCATCCTTGCAGCCCAGAATCAGCGGTCATTCTGCATAGTCCCACCAACCCTCTACCCCCAAACACTTCAGTGTACCTCATTTTAAGAGTTGCTGATCCCTGAATCTAGGATGTTTTTACCCCTAGTTCTTAACTTTCCAAAATCTGAAATTATTTTTTTTGCTCAGAACTGGGTAGCCATTTTTTGTTTTATTTTTATCTTTAAAATAATCAAGTGAGTCACTAGAGTTTCTCCTTGTGAGTATATCACTTTAGCATTTTAATGAAAAAGAAAAAAACTCTCTGGGGTACATTGTATCATAGTCATCGCTCAGTAACCACATATATTTTGTCCTTTCCATGCCACTGATTCCTTCATATGAGACTGTTTGCCTGACTACTCTGCATATTGTGTAGAAATCAAAGCTCTTATCTGTACATTTCTGGTCCAATACCTGTCTTATTAGTTGTCCTTCCCCACTAAAGTTTGCAAAACAGAAAATGTTACTATTTCTGGTATTTAATGACAATGAAAGGTTTGGTCATATTTCATAGTGTAGTAGCGATAAGGAGGGTGTCTTAAGTTTGTCTTTGTTTTTCTTCTAGGCTCTGTTCTTGATTTTAGACAGATGAGCCAGTGTTAAGGTGCTA
Organism: Alouatta palliata; assembly: GCA_004027835.1. Lineage (NCBI taxonomy): Eukaryota > Metazoa > Chordata > Mammalia > Primates > Atelidae > Alouatta > Alouatta palliata. The sequence goes on from PVKV010007588.1 coordinate 35,386, forward strand.
CTTCAGAGAATAAATTCAAGAAATCCGATAACACTGTGCCAAGGTATACTTTGTAGTTGCTAAGCACCGATTGGCCCTCCAGAGAATGACAATATCCCTTTGTTACCTCACTCCTGATCCATCTTATTCATTAACCTCAGCTTCTCAGGAATCCTTGTAGCTTGTATGCTAGAAGTACCTATAGTATATGGTATCTACTGTATGTCCAATCCTATGGTTTGGCTCAAAGCTTGGCTAATTGCGGCCAGAGCTCTCTACTAGACTGCTAGCTCAGCACCTTGGCACTCTAAGTTTCTTGTCTTGAGGAAAAGGAAAATGTTTCTTCTGCCATTGCCACTTTAACAGTTGGACATGCTTCAGCAACAAACACAGCCAGTATAGGGAGGACTGTCAGCAGCATCAAATGGCCACATACCTCAATGGCAAAACACTAGATGGTTTGTGATTTAAAAATTAATGAGATGAGACTGTTTTGGTATTAAATGAGAAAATTGTCTGACACAAGGGAAAGGTTTACAAAAGAATGCCTATTAGTCCTTCAACAGAGTTAGGATTTTCCAAGGAAGAGTAGCTAGTAGACATCCAGCCATAAAAGGAATGAGAGTCTATAGATTTGTAAAAGTCAAACTGCTGTATTTTGTATCTTCAGATCTTCAATTGAAAGAATTTAAAGAACCTGAAATAGTTAAAAATGCATGATTCATTATATTGGAGGGAAAAAGCAGGGGACTGATAATACAAAATAATGGCAAGTTTAAAAATCATTTCTACTTGGATGTTTGGTTAGAAACATATTCCAGTGCTCTCCTCTTTCTCTGGCCACAGCATCCTGGCTCAGCCCAGCTGTTGAGTAGAGATGGTAAGATCCACAGAACAGATATCCTCTGGTAGATAAGCTGACATTGATGATACTTTGAATTTGCCAGCTGGTGGAGCAAACGATTAATTTGTGATTCAACTGAAAACCAGTTGAATTGTTTTTGCACCAAAGGCTGAATCTAAACCCTTTACAGGAAGAGCGGAGCATAGTATACATCTCCTAGCAGATCTTCAATTCTGTTTGAATGTAAGAGTGATAAAGTAACCGGGGCTTAGTGAGCTCTAAGGCCATGAAGTAATTCACAACCAAGATCTTGTGAACCCATTGAGGTGTGAGGGGGGGCAAATATGTTTTCAAAACCGTAGTATGCAATGGAGTCCATTACAGAAATTAACCACTGCTGTTTTAAGTAGTTCAATCACGTGTTGCGGTTCGATCTTGATTTTCATGTATTTTGTTAGGTGATGGGTAGGAAGATGTACCTGTTATCCCACAGTGTCTCTTGTTTTTGTTTTTAAAAAAATGAAGAGTGCAATCTTTGAAATTATGTTTTTAATAATGATAGTGAAGACAATGGTGAGAACTTGAAACAGCCAGCATATTTTATATTGCCAAAGTACTTACTGACCACACTGTCTTGTGAGGAACTGGGTCCCCTACACTGGATCAGAGCCAACTGCAGGCCACCCATCAGTTCAGAGAAAGCAAGAGAACATCTTTTGGGTGGTCCATAGAACATTGAGCTCTTAAAAACCCTGAGAAAAATTAGGAATTTAGAAAGTAAGTAGGAGGCAGAATATTGAGCCCTTTTTTAAAAAAGAAATTAGATGTCTAAATATGTGGTCTGAACTTAAATGTCCTAAAGCCTTGATTTTTTTTTTTTTTTTTTTTTTTTGAGACACACTCTCACTCTGTCACCAGACTGGAGTGCAGTGCTGCAGTTTCAGCTCACTGCGACCTCTGCCTCCCAGATTCAAGCAATCCCCTGCCTCAGCCTCCCAAGTAGCTGGGACTACAGTCGCCGGCCACCACACCCAGATAATTTTTGTATTTTTAGTAGAGACGGGATTTTACCATGTTGGCCAGGATAGTCTTGATCTCCTGACCTCGTGATCCGCCCGCCTCGGCCTCCCAAAGTGCTGGGATTACAGGCGTGAGCCACTGCGCCTGGCCAAATCTTGATTTTTTTAGCCACCTCTGTGATTTCCTGGGTTCCCTTTGGAGAATAAGAGTTATGGCCATGGAAAAAGCCCTGCTAAGAAAATATTTGAATGGTGTAAGATGATGGAAGGAAAACCATCCCACTCCCTATAACATATGTGCTGGCATTTATAAACTGCTTGATCATGTGCCTCAAAGGCAGAAAAAGTTAAGTAATCCTCCAAAGACCAGATTTTCTAAGCAAATGAGTGGTTCAAAGCAATGTTTGTCTCAAGGATAGTCTAGTTTCATGGATAGGGCCGACCCAAGACATCTGCTCATGAAGAAATGTGGCATCTGTTGCCATTTCCTAAACTATACAATTTAGATAGTCTTGAATTTTGATAGCAAATTTTTAAAAATGTATATCTTTGCCTCCTAGTATGTCCTTATTATATATTGAAAGAAAAAGTGAGAGTTCCTCAGATGAGAGCTCGGGAGCTGTGTCAGTTTGAAGTTCAACCAGTGTAGTGGTCCTGGGGTGATCACTGACTTTGGTTTGTTTCCAATTTCAGTTGCTTGCTCCAAGAAGAGAAGTTCTGAGAACAATGGGTGTTAGCAACTTGAAGTTACTCCCCAAACGTTTACTGGCCACATTCTCATTTCTAAACATCTGGAGCTGGGTAAAGGTTTGAATAGATGTAGGGAACAAAATTGCTTTTTCTATGGTGTAGTCTAATTTTGCCAAATCACCCAAGAAAGAAAGTATATGACGGTCTGCATTTCTTGGATGGGACCTATAAGGTCACCCAGCCCAATCTTGCAGTCATAAATTCCTACCTCTTAGTTCCTGCCAAAAGGCCTTCAGCCTCTGTGTGTACACTCATTGAATGAATGCTTTGCCTAAAGTTTGGGCTTTTGAAGAAAAACAGCATGTGATAATATAAAAATATGAGAGTTAAAAAAAAAAAAGATCTCTGCCTCTCCTCCCTTTCCCTTGTCCCACCTTGCTCTCTGTCTCGTTCTCTTTCCCTCTCCCCACCATGCCCTGAATTCAAATTTCTCTTTGTTTTTTCACAGGCATGTTGTTTTGAATGTGGACTTTGGGGGAGGGAGAGGATTGTTCTGAGACCAGAAAACGGAAGATACAGGGCTTTGCTTCTCTGTGAGGGCCAAAGCCATTGATATTTGTCGGGGGTGTTGAGGGCTTTAGCATCTCAAGGCAGACATATGAAGTATTTACTGCTGAACTGTATTATCTACTAGTCCAAATCTGTTGGAATTCAGGAGCAGTCTAAGATTTGCTGAGTGAAATGCCATCTGGCAAAATCAAGAAGAGAGTGTGGCCTGAGAGGGGAATGTTCAGCCTCACTATCACATTAAGGGTACCTCAAAATACATGGTCCTTCCAGTGTGTTCCTTTTCCTTCCTCCATTTCACTTTGTCCCCTCTTCTTCCTTTCTCTCCCATTGACCTGCCTTTTTAGCACTCAGCTTTTTATATACGTATGTATTTACTTTTTTATTATATATTTGGTCCTTTAGGACTATGTGATGATTAAGAATTTCTTCCATTCAAGATTTTAAAATGATGTGTTTCATATTTGGTTCTCTTAAACTGTCTTTTGAAGCTATGCTGCTAACCAGGTACAGGCCAGAAAGGAGGTGGCCCTGTCAATACCTTGGTCATGTGAGCTAAGGGGGACAGTGATGTCATGTGGGTGAGACTCTTCTTCATCTGACCAAGGCCAGCCTCCTGCTGTTACCTCTGCCCATTCATTTCTGGCTGTGGGAAAACTGCCACCCATTGGGTGAGCCAATGAGACCAGGAAGATCAGAGGGGCTGGGTTCCAGCCCATGGGCCACTATTTGAATCTCTCTGTAGTAAGCTCATTTGTAGGGCTGGCTCCAACTGCAGTAGCCAAAGAAAACCTGTCTGACTCGACATTTTAATGCCTGAAAGTTGGTGAAAGTTCAGCAGTAACTAGGCATCCAGAAAGTAGCTTCAACCAAAGCTAACAGAGCCCAAGTTTCCACAGGAAGTTTGGTGCTGAGCCGTCCAGAGCAGTTATGTATCTGAGTGTTGCCAGCCCTTAGCCATGCTTTCTTACCTTTATTCTCGCCTGTTCCTAGGCATAGCCTGAACCAGAGCTATGGCTCACTGCTCACTTTATTCTACTCCCTAGTCATGCGGAACAACATAGTCTAAAAAGGAAGATGTGGACTGGGGAGATGGGAGACCTGGTTTCTATTCCCTATGCTTCTACTAACTAGCCTCGAGATCTTAACCGCTCTGTGCCTCAGTGTTCCCATCTGCAAATGGGGATAGTGTTAATTGCCCTACCTACCTCACAGGGTTGTTGTGAGGATAAACTGAGACAATGAATTGAAAGAACTTTGACAAGTAAGTGCTATGCAAATTGTAAGAAATGGAAACAATCATGTTAAAGGCAATGGAATGGACATTGGCAGAAGGGTTAATGGATCGTCCAGCCCTTTCTCTGTGTGGCTTAAACCCAGGTCGCCATTGCTTTATACATTTTCACTTAGCACAGATTTGTAATTATGCATGTAATAAAGCACAGCCTTATCCACCCTGGTGTCTGGTGTGTTTCTAAAGACCCTAAACTTGGTAGCTATTGATTTCTCATCGGAAAACCACAGAGGCAGAGTGGAAGGCTCAGTGGACAGTAGCATAAAACACAACCGCAAACCCCTACTGGCAGGCCCACTGCTTAAAAAGATTTATTAAATACTTTTTTTCACATTTACAGACTCAGTAATACCCTTTACCATAAGGAGGCAAAGGAGAGGCAGCTTGCATTTTTGGAGATGTTCCAGATACCCAGATACCTCATTCATTATGGCTACTTAAATGTTCCTGTCTCATACATTGGTGATACTTTCCTGATGATGTGAAAATTAGCTGGGAGATGTATTTTTCTCTTTCTTTGAGCTCTTAATGATGTAAGGTCATGGGCTTTGACAGGCCTCTTGCTTACTGCTACTTTGTACAAGGAGGAGGATATCCAAACAGTCCTCCCATGAATATTAGGATTCTTAGTATCCTCTTTATGGTGTATTGGGATTAAAATGTCTTCTGTGGGAAACCGTCTGAAGTTACCCTGTAGATTAAAGTGGGGTGATGTATGGGGAGATTGTTGTATCTGCAGACATTTTCATGCCTTGCTGGAACATGAAAAGCTACACTTTGAAGTATAGCTTCCCTACTTTCTCACTCTATTTTTCCTGTGTCTGACTCCCCCACTCCCTCCCGCTCTCTGTTAGCCAGAGAGTACTAGGAAAACAGTGTATTGTGTGTCCAAGTTTTACTTTAAGAATTTCCCTAGTTGGCCAGGCGTGGTGGCTCGTGCCTGTAATCCCAACACTTTGGGAGGCCAAGGCGGGCAGAGATCATGTCACTGCACACCAGCCTGGCAAGAGAGCGAGACTGTCTCAAAAAAATAAATAAATAAGAAAGAAAATTTCCCTAGTTGACATTTGATCACATCTGCACTGGTGTTGACTTTATTTCTTGTTACTACTGAGAACTTTAATGCCGTTGGCCTAGTTGGTATCATTTCAGGAAGGACATCCCTGTGTGAAAGTAACTCCCTCATAAGCCCAAAATCCCATGAAATTTTACTTCTTGATGTTATTTATCATTTTACTGTGCCCTTTCCATACTACTGTCATTCCTGCCTCTAATCTCTAGACCTTTTAAGAAATACCAATGCATCTGTTACCAGCTGTCAAAAGCTTGCTATGAATCAGAGTGTCATGTCTAGTCATTATAGAGCTCAAATAAAAGTTGCTTTGATGGAGTATAAGGTACAGACCCATCCATCATCTCTTACAGGAGCAGCCCAGAAAAAAACCTGGAAATAACCACCAGATGTCAGTGTAATCATTAAAATACTGATGTGGCTGAAGTCTGGCCAGAGGGGAACTGTGTCTGAGGGGTAGGCAGGGCAGAAAGCATTAATTCATACATGTGCTGGGAATACAAAATTTCATCACATGGGTATTTCTTCCTTTATCAGACATTCTCTTAATGTACATAGTACACTTTATGCTTTTCTTATTATTTTTAAATAAATCACAAGGCAACCCCTGCTCATAAGGAACTTAACTGTCCTGGTATCTGAAACTTGTAGTTTCTTTTTCGAAGCAATGTCCCAGGTGAAAACAATGAGGAAAGAAGGGCTCTAATTCCTCCCTCAGTAGGGGTGGCCATATCATTTGCTGTATGACTAGGGCATTTCTGACAGTGGGAGGGACAGGGACAACAGGTGTAAACTAGGACTCTCCCAGGACAACAAAGAAGCGCGGTGGCTCTGTTCGTCAGGAATCTTCAGCTCCTGTCCTTTGGACTCTAGCTCCAGGCCTCCCAAGCTCCTTCCCTAGCACCTTAGGCTCTGCCCTCCCCTTGAGCTCCCAAGGTCCCTCCCCGGACTCTCTTTCCTCCCTCATAATAAGCATTCTCAGCTGCTACTGGGATGCGGGATAAGAGAAATGGTCAAACAACTTCAAGTAAAAAAGATCGTATTCTCAAAAACAAAATAGAGCTCTGAGAAGAGAGCAACATTCAGGTTAAGAGAAAACCACTTTGGGGTTCACTGGGGCCTCCTCAAGCTGCCATGTTGAGGATATTCCATACCTATATGTTGCCCACTGCTAGTGTCTCTAAATTGACCATTTGAGGATCTCCACTCCAGAGGCTGCAGGTAGAAGAGAGGGTAGAGAAGATGGAAAAAGCATAGGATTTGGAGCCAGAGGACCTGTACTCAAGGTTTACTACCTTGAGGAATTGGCTACCTTTCTTTTACTATTTTTTTTAGTAACAGAGTCTCACTGTGGTGCCCAGGCTGGTCTACAAACTCCTGGATTCTAGCAGTCTTCCCATCTCGGCCTCCCAAAGTGCTGGGATTACGGGCATGAACCACTGTCCCCAGCGACCTTCCTTGATCAAACAAAACTCAGGATTTCTATGTTTGGCCTTGGATGAACAGTCTCCTCTTGAAAATGGGCTTCTGCATCTCACAGTATGGCTTTGTGTTCCACAAGATTCTCCTTGCCTTGCAGGCAGTTTTTCTAGTTACCTCACTAGCGTAGGGGTGGTGATCATCCCCATTTTAATATTATGACTCAAGTGTGACTCCAGAGCCCAGCTGAGCTGAAGGTAGAACTTTTCATCTAAAAGCTTGGGGAAAATGAGACAGCCATCGTGATATGCCGTGAAATCAGCCCAGCTCACCTACAGTGGTGGCTCCCAAACCTAGCTGTGTATCAGAACCATCTGAATGGGTGTTAAAAAGAGATTCCTGAACAGTTTGTCCCTAGACCTTGAGCTAGTATTTGGAAAACTCTGGAGGAGCATTCCAGGCTTCATCTCACCCTGGAGTCTTATCAGTCTGAGATGGTGTGTGATCACCATTTCAGCACATGCTACCACCTGAGAGAACTCATTGTCCTTCTACTTTTTCACTATTGTATCCCAAGCACCAAGTTTAGTGCCTAGCACAGCATAGGACCTCAGAGAATACAATGCTTGCTGAACGCTGGCTGGTGGTGCAAAGCTGGACTGCTTAGTTCCTGTTTCCTGCCTGTAGATACGTCTCTTAGCTGGACATATACCACCTTCTGGGCACACAATACTTACCCAGCCACAGGGGGTTCTGGTTCTTATATTTTATATTACAAGTCACAACCTGATTATCACCATTGAAGTACAACCCTGTGTAGGTGATGGAGGGCATGTTAATTTCAGGCTCTTTTACTTCTTCACCAAGTGATTTTAGGCACATGACTTGACCTTTCTGGACCTCACTAACCACATCTGCAAATTAAGAATGATGATAAAACCTGCCTCATTGGACCATTAAGATGATAAATTGAAAGTAGGTACTCACTGAGCTCCTACTTGGTACCATGTACTATACTAAGTGCTGGGGATACAATAAAAGGAAAAAACAGACCAATTCCCTGGATGACAGTCCAAAATAGTCCAGCAGTCTTTTTTGCTGTTGTTGAGACGGTCTTGCTCTCTTTCTTGCCCAGGCTGGAGGGCAGTGGCTGATCATAGCTCGCTGCAACCTCAACCTCCTGGGCTCAAGCAGTCCACCCACCTCAGCCTCCCGAGTAGCTGGCAGTGCAGGCATGCCCCACCACACCCAGCTAATTTTTGTATTTTTTGTAGAGATGGGGTTTCGCCATGTTCCCCAGGCTGGTCTCAGACTTCTGAGCTCAAGAGCTCCACTTGCCTCGGTCTCCCAAAGTGATGGCCAGCATTCTTTTCTAGTGATAAGATACTTTTACCCGTTCAAGTCCAATGTTTGTGGGCTTTGCAGCCTCTCCTTTATATTAACAGAATCTTAGAACCTCTCCCACCAAAATGTTTCTTCATTATTTTTCCTTTTCAAACTCTGAATATGTCACTAAATCAGGGCATCCCCGGTACACTCAAACCAGTCTTGTCATCTATGGTTTTCAAGAGGGACACACTCACTTTATTCCCTCCTGCTCCAACTCCCACTTGGCCACATCTGAGCCCGCAAAGCCACTCAGAAAACCCTTACCCCAGAGATCACCCAACCTGGCAAAGTGACTTGTACCCCATCCTGCCTCACCTTGTCCTCAAGCATGATGCCTCTTGCTAGTTCTAGTTACAAAATAAAAACTCCCTTGTCTGTAAGTGGATGCCAACAAGTATAGCTGTGTGTATGTGGAAGGGAGGGTTGTCTTCATTACCGGTAATATACCAGAAGTGGTTTATTACACAAACATCCTTGAACTTCACTACAACCCTGTGATGTAGGCAAAATATGAAGAAACCAAGACTTGGCTCTGATTTGCTCAGTGACTCAGAGGCAGGAAGTGATGTAACAGAAACTAGAACTCAATGTTTTTGACCCCAAGTCCAGTGATTAGTCTGCTACTAATTTTGTGGCTCAGTGCTCCTGTTCATCCTAAACATTTTCAGGCCAGTTTATGGGAAAAAGGTAACAGGAGTTTGCCTGGTGAAGTTAGGCAGCTGGCCTAGTGTGAAAAATTTATTGTGGGTAAGAATCTGTATAGAGACATGTAGATGATTAGAAACAATTCTAGAAAGGGGATCTTCAAAGAGGTTTCTTTTAAAATGTGAATGTGAAGAAATTGAGAAGTGGGAATGAGTAGGGATTGAGGAGCAATGTCTGGAGTCCTGTATTTACTAATTTGCCTCCCTTAGTATTATTTGGAGTTTTACCAAGAGCTTGTATTACTTTTATTATTTTTTAGAAGTCAACATCCAGGAAAGAAAATAATAATTTTTTATGTAGTTATAAAGATGTATTCATCTCATCAATTGAAAGCTAAATTTGTTTTTCCTATGAACTAATGATGAACAATGGAAAATAAAGCCTCAGGTCCAGTAAGTGGATGTTATGACGAGAATTTCTATCCCTAACAGGAGAACCATATGACTCATGCAGGCTTCAGGGGCTGCTTTCTCTCATAATCTAACACAGCAGCCAGAATTATCCTTTTAAAACATAAATCAGATTATGTCACTTGCTGGATTTGAAACCTTTCGGTGACTTCCCGTTATATCCAAGGTAAATCCAACCCCTTCCCCTGGTCTCTGAGGCCTTCCATGTCCTTCATCTGGTATGGCTTGCTAACCTCATGTGTTGAAGTGTGTCCTCCAAAAATTCATGTTGAAGTCCTCAGTATCTCCAAATGTGATTTTATTTGGAAACAGGGTTGTTGCAGATGTAATTAAGTTAGAACGAGGTAATACTGGCATAGGGTGGGCCCCTAATTCAATATGACTGTTGTCCTGATTCGAAGGGGAAATTTGGATGCATGGAGAATGTCATGTGAAGATGAAAGCAGAGATGGGGTGATGCTTCTATAAGCCAGGGAACAGCAAAAATCACCAAACCACCGCCAGATGCTGGGGGAGAGGCACAAGACAGATTCTCCCTCACAGCCCCAGAAGGAACTGATTCTGCTGACACCTTGATCTTGGACTTGTAGCCTCCAGAACTGTGAGACAGTACATTCTCTTGTTGAAGTTCATAGTTTATGGTACTTTATTAATAGCCCCAACAAACTAACACACCTCCTCTCTTACCACTCACCCTCATCTCTCACTTCCTCCCAGCACAGTATCTTTCTTTTTTTAGTTACACACACACACCAAGTTTATTCCTACCCCAGGATCTTTGCCCTGTATGTTTTATTTTTCTCAAATGCGCTTTCCGCAGACCTTCACATGACTGACTCCTTCTTGTCAATCAATTTAAATGTCTTTTCTTACAGAGGGCTTCCCTGACCACCCCCAGCCATTTTTAATTGCATCATTTTTCTTTGGAGAAGTCATCATTATCTGATATTTTCTTGTTTGTTTATAGTATCTCTTCCCCAATTATAATGTGAGTTCCATAGGCTTTTTTTTTGTTTGTTTTTAGAAATGTCTCACTCTTCACCAAGCTGGAGGGCAGTGGTGTGATCATAGCTCATTGCAGCCTCCAACTCCTGGGCTCAAGCGATCCTCCCACCTCAACCTCCAAGTAGCTGGGACTGGACTGTGGGAGTGAGCCAGCACACCCTGCTAGTTCCATAGGTTCTTTTCACCTTTGTATCCCCAGATTCTACTTAGACTTACCTGACACACTATAAACATTATAAATATGTACTGAATGAATGAATGGAAAGAATTCTTCACTGACAGACTCATTCATTAAACATTTATTGAGTCTCTGCTATTTGACAGCTACTGTGATAGAAATTGATGCACAAAGTCTAATAAGATGGGCTCCTGCCTTTTGACTTCCTAAAAGACTGGCTCTTGCCAGGTCCCAGTACTGGTGTAGTAGAGCATGGGCTTTGGAGTCTGACAGGCCTAAGTTCATATCCTAGCTCTGCCACTTACTAGCTGAGTGGTCTGGGCAAGGCACCTAACCTCTCTGTCTCTCAGTTATCTCTTCTGCCAAATGGAGATACTAATACCTAACCCAGAGAACTGTGGTAAGAAATAAATGAGATAGGTAATGTGTCTGAAAAGCTTAGCAGTGCCTGGTTGGTACCCAGTAGGTTCTCAAAAAAGGGCATTTCCCTTTCTACTTCACTGTAGTGAGATAAAGCCCCGTTTCTCACAGCTGTCTGCCTTTCTTTGGGGGAAATTAGCAGTTCTCTAGGACAGCAGTAGAAATAATTTGGCCTGAGGGGAACCCCCAACTTACTCCAGTGCTCTTATCAGGGATCTCTGAGGAGCCATTCAGGTGGAAGCACCTGATGTTGGAAATAAATACCCAGGGTACTTCTCTTCATGCTCTATATATGAGGTAGCCATTCATTCATTCATGTGTTCGTTTATTCAGCAACTATTTATTGAATATATATTCTGTTCTAGGTACTGTGCTGAGTGCTAGGAATATAGCAGCAAATAACACAGACACGGCCTTGTCTTCACAGGACTTGCGGTCCAGTGGAAGTTTTTGTTGATTTGTTTTCTCTGTATGCCTCCAGCAAATACTTATTGGGCCTGGCAGTTCTAGGCTTTCTCTAGCTTGAGAAAATGGTGACTATGGCAACTAGATTTTTATCATACCACTACTAGCCATTGTCCCAGATGACCAAGTGGCCCTGGATCTGGGGCAGGCAGAGAGAACAATGTTTGTCCTGTAGTTTTGCAGGCTTAGGAACCCTCTGCGAATTATTTTTAAAATTTCCATGTATTGGGTGCCCTGTTTCAAGCACTAGACTTCATGCTTCACATCCATGGTTTTGCTTCATTCCCCACAACAATTTTGAGAAGTAGATACTGTTATTAAACTAATTTAGGTTGATTCTAATTTTTGGCTTATACTGTGATACACATTCTTGTGCAGATATCTTTGTCCAAAATTATTTCCCCAGTATGAGATAAAGAAAGGGAAGTGCATGCCAATGGGTAGGTGAAGTGACTTGCTCTGGGTCACATAGTAAGTAGCATTCAAGTCCAGGGCAGTGTGACTCCTGAATCTTTTTCTACAATACCGCAATGTTTCAGATATCTCCATAGGATATTTCTACAAAGGAAGCATTACACAGGGCTGACTTGCTGGAACCTTGGAGAGCCCTTGAAAGAAAAAGTAAAGGTCAATCGCACTCAGTTTATAAACAGGAATCCTCAAGTTTTCATATCTTCTTGTATTAGTTGTGTGACACTATTACCACAAACTTAGCAGCTTAAAACAACACACAATTATTACTTTACAGTTTCTGTGGGTCAGGAGTCTTGGCATGGCTTAGCTGGGTCCTTCATAAGGCTGCACTCAAGGTGTTGGTTAGGGCTGGTCTCTCATCTGAGGCTCGATTGGGCAAGAATCCACTTCAAGCTCATATAATTGTTGGTAGCATTAAGTTCCTTGTGGGCTACCAGACCAAAGGTCAGTTCCTAGCTTGCTGTTAACCAGTTGCCACTCTCAGTTTCTTGCTGTATCGATTGGGGTTTTCCAGAGAAAGAAATCCTATGATGTGTATATGTGGATGTGTACATATGCATGTGTATATTGAGAGATTTAAGGAATTGGCTCATGTGATTATGGAAGTTAGCACGTTCAAAATCTTCATGGTGGTCCAGCAGGCTGAAGACCCAGAGAAGAGCTGGTGTTGTGGTTCAAGTTCAAAGGCCATGCACTGGCAGAATTCACTCTTGCTCTGGGGAGGTCAGGCTTTTGTTCTATTCAGGCCTTCAACGGATTGGATGAGGCCCACCCTCATTAAGAAATCTGCTTTACTCAAAGCACATTAATTTAAATGTTAATCTCATCCAAAACCACCCTCACAGAAGCATCCAGAATAAACTTTGACCAAATATTTGGGTACCATAGCATAGCCAAATTGAAACATAAAATTAACCATCATTAGATCAGTGTAATGTGGGAAACTAAAAAATATACATATTAACCATAATGCTTGTCATAATGGACCTTTCCAACATGACCACTTGCTTCATCAAAGTTAGCTAGGAAGTGAGTCTCCTAACAGGGGACACCTTGAAAGATTATGTAACATAATCACAGAAGTGACATCTTGCCTGCACTCAAGGGGAGGAGGATTCATTCCAGGAGCATGAATTTGAGGAGGCAGAGATCACACAGGCCATGTTAGAGTCTTTCTGCCACCATCTACTTCTTAACTTCCAATGATTCATGTCTCTCTCACATGCAAAGTGCATTGATTTCTTTCTCAATATTTCTGAAAATCTCATCCCATAGTAGCATCTGCTTAAAGTCTAGAATCTCGTAATTTAAATCAGGTCCAGGTGTAGATGCAGTCTTTTAGGCAAAATTCTTCTCAATTTGTTGATCTGTAAAATGAAAGAGACATGTAATCTACCTCCCATATAACCAACATAAAATGATAGGAAGGCTTAAGAAAACTGCTGTAGACATTTCCATTTGAAAAGGAGGGGGAAATGGGAGGCATGTGAGAGTCACTGGTCCATGACAATTCTGAAATCCAGCTGGGCAAATGTTCAATGTTCCTTGATCAGTTCTTCAGGCCTGTTTGGTCCCTTAGTTCTGCCTTCTGAATTGTCCTTCCTTTTCCATGAAAAGTAGCACATGTTTGCAGCTGAGTAGTTTATTAGCCTGCTCCCTGCCAGTAGAATTTTGGGGGTCCAGCAGCTATCTTTGATTTTATACTCTCTCTGTCTCCATCCAAGCTAACAGTGTTTCTGCTTAAATAAGTTACTTAAAAACTTTTGAATCTTCAGTGGATTTAACTGGAGTTTGCTCCATTAGAAAAAAGACATACCTACAGATCTGTTCAAGATAAGCCCTTTTTTACCTTGGATTCCTTCTGCTATGACTTAGGTACACAACTTTTATGCTTCCTAAGAGCCCCTATTGTTTGAGAGGTTCTTGTGTCACACCTTTAATCTCTTGAAAGGGCACTTTGTGTGACTGAATACCACTCTGATCCTTTGATCTTTCTGAAATTTTAACAAATGGTTGTCCAGTCGCTGTTGCCTTTTTCTCTATGCCATGCTTTCCTAACAGTGCTTGGAAGCCATTTCTTAATTTTAGCATCTTTTGCCATCTGGAGAGGCTGAGAATGAAGTACTGATTTCTTTTTAGTTTAAAAGTGCTTCCCTCGATTTATGTCTTTCCTCTCACATTTTACTATAAGCATCAAGAAAAAACCAGCCCACAGCTTCAACACTTTGCTTAGAAATCTTGTTAACTAAATAACCGCATTCATCACTTACACTCTACTTTCCACATAATTGCAGGCAACCGTTTCAGTAAGTGGTTTTTCCACTACTTAACAAGGATCTGCCATAGCCCTCTGCCTGTCACTTGGTACATGCTTAATAAAGTTTACTATTGATATTACAACATACACAATGGGAAACAGTAACACCTATCTAATGAGATGGTTGTGAGAATTTCATCAGATTATGTGTGAAGCTGCCTGACATATAGTGGGTACTGTAAACCAAAAATAAAATTCTAAGCCCTCCAACCATTTGAATGGACCCCTCCTCTCAGCCAAGGGCATTCCAAAGTTAACCTGAAAAACTGGTTCAGGCCATAATGGGAAAGGGAAGTTGGATATGCCATATTATTCCCTTCTCCCTTTTGGAATTCAGGCACAGCTGATCAGCACTAACATCAACACAGAGACCTTAAGCTTGATAGATCAGACTCTTTAAGTCTGATAAGAAACATTTAGAATCTATTCTCTCTCAAGCCTGCTTCCTGGAAGCTTCATCTGCGTGACAAAACCTTGGTCTCTTCAACCCCCTTTCATAACATAGACATTCCTTTCTATTGATTCCAGGTCTTTAGCTAATAACCAATTGCCAATCAGAAAATCTCTGAATTTACCTATGACCTGGAAGCCCCTGCTTCCAGTTGTCCTACCTTTCTGGACTGAACCAATGTACATCTTACATGTATTGATTGATGTCTTATGTCTCCGTAAATATATAGAACCAAGTTGTAGCCCTATCATGTTGGGCACATGTTGTCAGGATCTCCTGAGGCTGTGTCATGGATATGTCCTTATAAAAAATAAACTAATTTGATTGAGACTTGTCTCAGGTGTAAAGTTTTTGGTTTACAGTATGCAGATCCCTTCCCTTTCCTTCTGTCATGAGCTGAACATTTGTGCCTCACCAAAATTTACATGGTAAAGCCCTAACCTCCAGTGTGGCTGTATGTGGAGTAAAGAAAGAATTAAGATTAAATGGGATCATCGGATGGGGCCCTTTATATAATAGGATTAGTGTTCCTATAAGAAGAGACATCAGAGTACATGCTCACTCTTCATTCGAATTCTTTGTTCAAGACGCCAAGAACCTGGATGCCTTCCACCTATAACAAAAGTGGTGGGATGAGTGCACTTTGTGTGCTCTCTCTCTCTCTCTTTCTTTCTCTCTCTCTCTCTCTCCCTCTCCTCTCTATCCCTCCTTGGAGGCACTGAGAAAGGCCTCAGTGGACATAGTGCAACTGCCCAGTGGGTTCTTCTTGCCTGCTATTCAGATAGAGTCAATTTACCAAGACAGGGGAATTACAATAGAGAAAGCATTTAATACAGGTAGAGCCAGCTAAATGGGAGACCAGAGTTTTATTGTTACTCAAATAAGCCTCCTCAAAAATTTGGAGGCTAGGGTTTTTCAAAGATAGTTTGGGGGGCAAGGGTGTGATAAATGGTCCTTGTGGGCAGAGTCTGCTTCTGGGTGAGGCCCACAGACTGGTTGAGGGTCAGGATGGAGCCATCCAGTTATCAGAAATGCAAAAGCCTGAAGAGATATTTCAAAAGGCCAATTTTAGGTTCTACAATAGTAATGTTAATTACAGGAGTAACTGAGGAAGTTGCAAATCCTGTGGCCTCCACAAATCTGGTGGCCTTTCATTTGTTTTACAAAAGTGATTTAGTTTTTGGGAAGAGTTGTTATCATTTAAACTATAAACTAAATTACTCCCAAAGTTAGACTGGCCCATGCCTAGGAATAACCAAGGGCAGTTTGGAGGTTAAAGACAAGATGGAGCTGGTTAGGTCGAATCTCTTTCACTGTCATAATTTTCTTGCTGTTATAATTTTTGCAAAGGCGGTTTCAATAGGGAGAAGATAGCCATCTGTAAGACAAGAAGAGAACCCTCATCAGAAATGAACTTTGCTGTCACCTTGATCTCAGACTTTCAGCCTCCAGGACCATAAGAAAATAAATTCCAGTTATTTAGGTCACCTAGCCTATGATACTTGGTTTTGGCAGCATGAACAGACTAAGACACCTTCGTTGGGTGAAGCCGTTAGAATCTAGAGTTCAAAACTCACTCTTCTCAGTTTGCAACTGCTCAACAGATGACAGTGGGACACGTGGAAAGAAACAATCTGCATTTTAAAACAATTTTGCTCATTTTTCTCTGATTATAAAATAAGCATATTGGGCCAGGCACAGGCATGGTGGCTCATGCCTATAATCCCAGCACTTTTGTTGCAGGTGGAGGGTGTCCAGGTTCTTGGCGTCTTAAAACAAAGAATTGGAAAAAAGGAACAAATGAAGCAAGGAAAGAATGAAGCAACGTGAAAGCAGAGATTTATTGAAAATGAAAGTACACTCCATAGGGTGGGAGCGGGTCTGAGCATAGAGGCTCTAAGAGCCCCGTTACAGAATTTTCTGGGGCTTAGATACCCTTTAGAGGTTTCCATTGGTTACTTGGTGTACGCCCTGTGTAAATGAAGAGGATATTTCCTGTCATAGCTAAAGTGTTTCCATTTGATTTAGTTCTAGGAAGTCCATAGGTTCCCTGCCTCCAGGCCCTATTCTCCTGCTTCACTTTGGGAGACCAAGGCAAAAGGATTGCTTGAGCTCAGGAGTTTGAGACCAGCCTGGGTAACACAATAGAGACCTTATCTCTATTAAAAATTAAAAAATTATAACCAGGTGTGGTGATGCACACTGGTAGTCCCAGCTATTCAGGAGATTGAGGCAGGAGGATCACTTCAGCCTGGGAGGTCAAGGCTGCAGGGAGCCATGATCATGCCACTGCACTCCAGCCTGGACAGCAAAGCAAGACCTCATCTCAAAAAAATAAAAATAAAGTAGTAGGTTTATTGTAAGAAAAAATTAGAAATTTTTAAAGAAATGTTTTAAAAGGTTTGAAAATCATAATGAAGAAAGTAAAATTACCTGCAGTTTCTTCACTCAGAGTTACCATGGTTAAGATTTGGGTAAATTTATTTTTATTATTTTTCTACACATGACAGTGTATACACACACCCAGATAGAATTGGAATAATGCTGAACCGTAGTGCCTTATATTCTTTTTTCCTCTCATTTAACATTTCTTGGAGTAGATTGCTTTCCACAGATGTCTTTTCCTTCAGAATGATTTCTCTCCTGGGCTCTTGACTTCCTGATCTGCAGCCTTTTCTGAGCCAGCTCCAGCCTGTTTCAGGGCCTGGCTCTAAGCCCAAAGAAGCTTTGCCGTTGTAGACGTTCCCCAGGCCATGTAACTTTCTCAGCAACTTCGTTATTCACCTGAAAACTCCCTGGGGAAAGAGGAAATGATGGCCCTGGGGAGCAGGTAGAAGAAGTGAACTAGAACCCGTGCCTCCCACAAATCACAGATTCAAGTTCTTTACTAAAGCACAGCAATAGAATCCAAACCATAAGCTATATGATTTGCATGGAGGGAGCAAGGGAAAACAAATGGACTCTGGGATGATGACAAAAGTCTTAGATTAATAATGATCCAACGAGAAATGCCAAAAGTGAGGCACCAAATTATACTCTAGCTGTGATTTCAACTTCAGCAAAAATATGCATGGATTACACTAAAGTGGGACGGTAGTGCTCTAAACTTCTTGAGGAATGGTTACCTAACATTCCATTGTGTTTTCCATCTCATTAAATATTCTTTGAAAGAATGATTTTAAAAGACAGCCTGCTTTTCACATTAAGGATGACAGAAAATAAATAATACAGAACATCTCTTTTTTTTTTGAAGTGGGGCAGGCGGAGAGCGGAGTTGGGGCGGGGAGGTTAGGGTGGAGTGGGGGTGGGGTGGGGGGGCAAGCCGAGGAGTCAATATAGAACATCTCAAAGAAATAATGCGATTGGAGCTTCCAGTGGTAGAGGAGTATTTTAAGTCTGAGCTACGTGGAGGGACCTGAGGGTGAGGGCTCTTTAAAACACCAATGGCAGGGGAGGGGGCAGGAATTGTAAGGGCATGTAAAGAGAGTGTTTGATCTGATTTTACCAAAGTCTCTGAAGATCAGTGAGATCTCACCTGGCAATACAACATAGTGATCACAGCCTGGGGCCTCTGAAGTCAGATATACTGCATTGAAAACATGGCTCCAATACTTAATAGCTGTGTGAACTTGGGCAAGTCAATTAAGCATCCATGCCTCAGTTTCTTCATCTGTTAAATGGGGATGATAATAGTACCTGCTTCATAGGCTTGTTGTGAGGCTATAGATATTTCTGAAGATTGAATGAAATAATATCTGGAAAGCAATTACTATAGTACCTGAGACAAAGTTAAGTGCTTAATCAACGTTAACTATCATCATCATCACTACCCGTGTTACAAAAGTAACAGATTTTTTTTAAGACAGGATCTCATGTGTCACCCAGACTGGCATGCAGTGGCATGATCATGGCTCACTGCAGCCTTAACCTCCCAGGCTCAAGTGATCTTTCCATCTCAGTCTCCCAAGTTGCTGGGACTATAGGCATGTGCTAATTTTTTATTTTATTTTTTGTAGAGACAGGGTGGTCTCCAACTTATGGACACAAGTGATCTTCCTGCCATGGCCTCCCAAAGTGCTGGGATTACAGGTGTGACCCACCATGCCCAGCCTAAAAGTAATAGATTTCTTGAGTTTATTTATTGAATATATAACTGCCATGTTTCCTCAATTCTATGACTTACTATTTTTCTAATTTCTGAAACTGGGACTCATCATATCATCATTTTACATTTAAAGTTGTTTTACTTCCTCACCAAAAACAAAACAGAACAAAACAAAATTAAAAACTAATTCAAAACCGTGCTCTAGGTTGGTATTTCTAGAAGTTAATGTGGGGATTTGTTCAAATGCGGATTCTGATTCAGTGGGTCTAGGGTGGAGCCTATGATTCTGTAGTTCTAATGAGCTCCCAGGTAATGCCAGTGCTGCTGGTCCTTAGACCACACTCTGGGCAGCAAGGGTCTAGCTCTCTAAACTGTAACTAGTCTGAGGCCAGAGCCATAGGTTAGAATAGTAGCCATATTGCAGTCAGGCCTCTGAAGCAGCCTTCTTGATGTAGCAAGCTCCTGTTCCAATAGGTATAGGACTCAGGGTTTAGAACAGTGCTGAATCTTTAGGTAAGAAAACCAGTGTCTGAGGGACGTTGACTAAAACAGTCAGACTCTGTAAAATATTTGAAGAGATTTATTCTGAGACAAATATGAGTGACCATGGCCCATGACACAGCACTCAGGAGATCCAGAGGACATGTGCCCAAGGTGGTTGGGGTGCAGCTTGGTTTTACACATTTTAGGGAGACATAAGACTTCAAATACATTTAAGAAATACATTGGTTTGGTCCAGAAAGGCTGGACAACTCAAAGTGAGGGTGGGGCAGGGTGAGGGTGGGGGAGGTGGGCTTCTAGGTAGATTTAAAAATTTTCTATGGACCTGGGATCAATAGAAAGAAAGGAATCTCGGAGTTAAGAGGTTGTGAATACTAAAGTTTAATCATGTAAATGAAGTCTCCAGGTAGCCAGCTTCAGAGAGAATAGATTGTAAGTCTGACCGCAAACCGCCCCCTCCCCGCCCTGCCCACCCACCTACCGCCTTTCTGTCATGACCTGAACCAGTCTCTCAGGTTAAATTTTAAAGGAGCGCCCTGGCTGAGGAGAAAGTTCGTTCAGATGGTTGGGGAGCCTTAGACTTTTGTTTGTGGTTTACTGAAAGGTAGTGAGTGTTCCCAAGTTAGCATCTGTGATTACTTCATAACAAAAGAGAGTTTAATGGGATGTCTCATATAACAGCAATGTCAGCCATTCTGAATTGGAGCTGTTTTGATTCCCGGAGTTCTGGAAGGAGATCCAGAGACCTTGGTCTTGTTGGTTTACCTCTAATCAAACCTTACTAGTTGGAGTCTTCTGCAGTCACCTCACACGTACTCAATATGTAGGGGACAGACTTCTAGTTGAGGCAGGAGAATAGGGTCTGGAAGCAGGGAACCTAAGGCCAATTAACACTGACTTCCTAGAACTAAATCAAAATGAAAACTCCAACTTTCCACACCTAAGCAACAAAAGGATGGGAGGCCACTCATTTTGCAACCACCCCTGCTTTCCACGCATCCTCTGCCCGCATCTCCGTGTTTTTTTGTGTGGCAGATGGAAAATTGAAAGTATCTTTGATAGGTTGCTTTCTGCAGCCAGTCAGACATTTGCATATGAGTGTAACTTTGTGACTTCACTTCAGCCTCTGATAACTGCTTTCCACAACCAATCAGACTGCTCATGGGCCACTACTTCATTTACACAGGTTGTATATCAAGTAACCAATGAGAAACTTCTAGATGGTATTTAAAGCCCAGAAAATTCTGTAATGCTGCCCTTGAGCCCCTATGCTCGGGCTGTTCCCACCACCTGGCGTGTACTTTCGTTTTCAGTAAATCTCTGCTTTTTGTTGCTTCATTCTTTCCTTGCTTTGTTTGTGCATTTTGTCCAATTCTTTGTTCAAAATGCCAAGAACCTGGACACCCTCCACGGGTAACACAGTCTTAGATCTCCACCTAGAGTAAACCAGCCACTCCAACTAACTCTATCCATTCAACAAACAAATATGGGTTTTTCTACCTCATTTTGTTCTCCTACTTCGAAAAGACAGGTATCAAGGCCTGGAGACTGTGAATTCATAATGTTTTTGTGATCTGGTTCCTCCTCTGTTACTATAGCCCCTAGCTCTCTCCTGTACTGCAACAGCTTTCTACTGCCCCCCACCCCACTAGTTTCCCCACCCTACACTGTTCTGCCCACTGTTCAGATTAATTTTTGCCTAAAACATCTCCATTTCCCTCACTGCTTTAGTATCTTCACACAATCATTCCATTCCTCATTCACTGCATGAATGAATTGTGTACTTCTAGTCAGGTTTCACTGTTGTCCTTCTAAGTATACCATTCTCATTTTGAAACTACCCTTGCAAAAATTTTAACAGTGAGAAAATGAGGACAGTGACAATGATCTGACCTAACCAATTCCATCTTGCCTGGGCTGGAGTGCAGCAGTGTAATCTCGGCTCACTGCAACCTCTGCCTCCCAGGTTCAAGCAATCCTCATGCTTCAGCCTCCCGAGTAGCTGGGATTACAGGTATGTGCCACCAAGCTTATATAATTTTTGTATTTTTAGTAGAGATTTATTTATTATTAGTAGAGATTTATTTATTGTTAGTTTCACCAGCTTAGCCAGGCTGGTCTCGAACTCCTGACCTGAAGTAATCCACCTGCCAGCCTCCCAAAGTGCTGGGATTATAGGCACGAGCCACTGCGCCTTGCCTAATTTATAGTTTAACTTTGAAACAAAGATGATAACAACCCCTCCCTGAAACAAACCCCTTTCTTGACTGGAGACCAAACTGCCTTTGTAGGACTAACAAATTAGCCACAGTATTTGCAACTTCCCCAATTACTCCTGCAGACTACATCACTATTGTAGAATCTAAGATTGACCTTTTGAGATGTCTTTTCAGATTTTTGCATTCCTGACAGCTGATGGCTCCACCTGGACTTGCCAAATGGTCCTGTGGCCTCACCCAGGAAACAACTCACTGCAAGAGGACAGCTTCAACTCCCTATGATTTCATCTTTGACCTGACCAAGCAGCACTCCCCACTCCCTAGCCCCCTGCCTTTGTCCTTGAAAAACACTAGTCTCCAAATTTTTGGAGACTGATTTGAGTAATAATACAATTCTAGTTTCCCAGTCAATCAGCTCTGTGTGAATTAAACTCTTACTCTATTGCAATTCTTCTGTCTTGATAAACCGGCTGTATCTGGGCAGCAGGCAAAATGGCAAAATGGCAAAATGAACTCATTGGACCATTACAATCCAGAATCAACACTTTGATTCATTCTGAGCTTCCCACCCACAGTACCTTCTCTCATCCAGGAAAGGGTTTTCACAATAGCTAAGAGTAACTACTATTTATTGAGTACTTGTTCTATGCCTAGCTCTGTGTTAAGCACTTTGCATAGATAACTATTTATTACAATGGCCCTATAAACTAGATATCTTATAATTATTCCCATTGATGTGAGGAAACTAAGGCTCAAATAATTCCTTCTCCTTCTCCTTGTCTATTTATATAGCATCTTACTACTTTCAAAGCATATATGAAATACATTAACTTTTTATTTCTTTTTTTTGAGATGGAATTTCATGCTTGTTGCCCAGGCTGGAGTGCAGTGACGCAATCTCTGCTCACTGCAACCTCCGCCTCCCGGGTTCAACTAAGCTTTGATTCTTTGAAGTGTTTCTGGGTTCTGATTTCATAAACACATTATTTATAGTTTGCATGTTGATTGTAGGGAAATGATACCTTTAAAGCTTTTGAAGGGCTTTTAAGCTATTTTGTTCATATAAATTGTTTAGTCATTTCCTTTGCAGTCTTTATCTTCAGTTTTTTATTTTAGATTCAGAGGTTACATGTACAGGTTTGGTACATGGGTCTATTGCATGATCCTGAGGTTTCGGGCACAAATCATCCTATCATCCGGATAGTGAACATAGTACCGAATAGATAGTTTCAATCGTTGCCTCCTTCCTCTCTCCTGCCTCTAATAGTCCTCAGTGTCTATTGTTGCTGTCTTTATGTCCATGTGCACCCAGTGTTTAGCTCTCACTTAGAAGTGAGAACATGCAATCTTTGGTTTCCTGTTCCTGCATTAATTTGCTTAGGATTGTGGCCTCCAGCTGCATTCATGTTTCTGCAAAGGACATGAGTTCATTCTTTTTTTATGGCTCCGTAGTATTCTATGGTGTGTAGGTACCAGATTTCCTCTTTCCATTCTACCATTGATGGGCACCTAGGTTGATTCCATGTCTTTGCTATTGTAAATAGTTCTTTGTAGTCTTTATTATTGCTGATTTGCTAGGCAAACCCTTCCTTCCTGGTTATTGGAAAAGCTGAACCTCAGCCATGCCTGCGTCATAAGCATCCTAATCATGACTCAGAGGTAGCAGAAAGAGTGCCTGGCGCTTGTGTTTCTAGTAGAGTGACACTGGGCACACAGCAGTGTCTCTGCAGCTTTAAGGAGGGAAGTGAGATTGATAGTGTTGGGGACAGAAAGGGTTTTTCATTTTTGACTCTTTATACTTCTGTATCACTTTTCTTTTTGCAGTGAATGTTATTTATTACTTGTGTAAGAAAATGCAATACAATTATTTATTTTAAAATAAAAGACAAAAATTAGGAAAGATTAGAGAGGGGCTAATTATCTCCAGCAATAAGCAAGGAGATGCCATTTGTTACCTACCAGAATGGTAAAAAAACAAAAACAATAAAAAAAATTGGATAATGCTGATGATTGACAAAGCATGAGGAGGAATAGATGCTCTCCTCTGCCGTTGGAAGGAGCTCACATTGGTATAGGTTCTTTGGGGACAGTTCTGCAATGTGCGTCAGCACTTACCATGTATTTATCTTTGACTCAGCAATACTACTACTAGGAATTAACTGTATGGATATATGCTCAAAAGCATGTCATGATGTAAGCATGTGAGAATGTTTACTGCAGAATTTTTTCAAAATGGCAAAAACTAAATGTCCATCATTAAAGTTTGGTTAGGCCGGGCATGGTGGTTCATGCCTGTAATCCCAGCACTTTGGGAGGCTGAGGTGGGGGGAATCACTTGAGCCCAGGAGTCTGAGACCAGCCTGGGCAACATGGTGAGACCCTGTCTTTACAAAAGTTCAAAAAAAATTAGTCCAGCATTGTGGTGCATGCCTTTAGTCCTAGCTACTTGAGAGGCTAACGTAGGAGGATCGCTTGAGCCTGAGAGGTTGAGGCTGCAGTGAGCCGTGATTGTGCCACTGCACTCCAGCCTGGGTAACAGAACAACACCCCATCTAAAAAAAATGTTTGGTTAAATAAAATGCAGTTCATCCATTAATATTAAGAACATTAAGGACTATTTAAAAGCAAGAGGTAGAGTGTGGTGCTGAAGTGGAATGATCTCAATGATGTGCTGTTAAGTATAGAAACTCTGAATATAACATACTACCATTTGTATCTTTTTTTTTTTTTCCTGGAAGAATACACAAAAATTGTCAAAAGTAAAATTATATTTGGGTAGAAGGGCTAGATTTCTGGGACCAGGGAGCTTTTAATTTAAAAATTTAACTTTCAATACTTTGCAAATATTTTATCATGTGCCTGAATAACTTTATTTTAAATACCAAAACACTGTTCTAAAATATCAAATGTGTCATTGACAGACTTGAAAAGCCTGGCTTATGGACTAAATGTTAAGAACCCTTATCTTAGGGAAAGAACCTACCCAAATATTCAGTGTTCCATTTCTTCAGTCTGGTAGTGCGTCAAGATCAAAGGCTCTCTAGAGACATTGAGACACTGTCTCAGTGGTGGAATGTTAATGCCCTTGAACGCCACCCTCAGGCTAATTCTCTTTGGGAAACAAGGGCCAAGTGAGTATTAGAACACTAGGAGATAGCTTTAACCAGCCAGCTGTAGATATCTTTTCTTTTTTTTGACTTTAGCAATTTTTTTTCCTGCTTTACTGAGGCATGAATGACAAATAAAAATTGTATTTATTTAGAGTGTAAAACATGATGTTTTGATATATGTATACATTGTGAAATGATTACTACGATCAAGTTAATTGATACATCCATCACCTCACAGAGTTACCTTTTCTTTTTGTGTGGTGAGAACACTTGAGATCTACTCTCTTTGTAACTTTCAAGTATGCAGTACATTTTTATTAACTATAGTCAACATGCTGTACATTAATTACATATCTAATACATATTAATCTTGCACCTTTTGTCCAGTCTCTCCACTTTCACCCACTTTCAGTTCCCTGGTAATCATCATTCTATGCTCGGTTACTATAAGTTTCACTTTTTTTTAGATTCCACATGTGCATGAGATCATAACAGTATTTATCTGTCTGTGTCTGGCTTATTTCACTTAACATAATGTCCTCAGTTCATCTATGTTGTCTCAAACGGCAGAATTGCCTTCTTTTTTAAGGCTGAATAATATTCTTGTGTATATATACACACCACATTATCTTTATCCACTCATCTGTCAATGCACACTTAGGTTGTTTCCATATTTTGACTGTTGTGAATAATGCTGCATGGGAGTGCAGCCACTTCTTTGACATACTGATTTCACTTCTTTTGGATATATACCCAGAAGTGGGGTTGCTGGATCACACAGTAATTGTATTTTTAATTTTTTGAGGAAACTCCATACCATTTTCCATAATGATTGTTCTGATTTACATTCCCACTATCAGTGTACAAAGGTTCTGTCTACTTCATCCTTGCTAACACTTATCTTTTGGTTTTTTGATAATGGCCATCTGAACAGGTGTCAGGTGATATCTCACTGCAATCCCTATCAAAATTTTAATGACTTTTTTTACAGAAATAGAAAAAACAATTCTAAAATGTATATGAAACCACAAAGATCCTTGAAAAGCTAAAGCAATCTTGAGCAAGAATAAAGCTGGAAGTATCACACTTCCTGGTTTCGAACTGTATTACAATACTATAGTAATCAAAACAGCATAGTATTGGCATAATAACAGACACATAGACCAAGGGAATAGAACAAAGATCCCAGAAATAAACACACATATATATAGTCAGCTAATTTTAGACAAAGACACCAAGAACAAACAATGGGGAAGAATAGTCTCTTCAATAAATGATGTTGGGAAAACTGGATAGCCACATGCCAAAAAAAAAAAAAAAAAGAAAGAAAAAAGAAATTGGATCTTACTCTCACACCATATAGAAAAATCAACTCAAAATGGATCAGAGATTTAAATATAAGAACTAAAACTGTAAAACCCTTAGAAGAAAACACATGGAAAAAGCTCCTTAACATTGGTTTTGGCAGTGACTTTTTGGATGTGACACCAAAAGCACAGGCAACAAAAGCAAAAATAAGTGGGACTACATCAAACTAAAAAGCTTCTGCATGGCAAAGAAAAAAATCAACAGAATAAAGAGATAACCTACAGTACAGGAGAAAATATTTGTAAACCATATATCCAATAATGGGTTAATATACAAAATATATAAGGAATTCATATAACTCAATAGCAAATACAAAGCAAGCAAACAAACAAACAAACAAACAAAAAGTGGGCAAAGGATCTGAATGGACACTTTCCCAAAGACAACATATAAATGGCCCATCCATAGGTGTATGAAAAGGCACTCAGCATCATTAATCATCAGAAAAATGCAAATTAAAACCACAATGAGATAACTTTTTATTTCTTAATTATTATAGACTCATGAGAAATTGCAGAATTAACGTAGAGCTGTGCCCCTTTACCCAGTTTCCCCAATGGGGATATATATACTTTTTGAGACAGGGTCTTGCTCTGTCACCCAGGCCGAAGTGCAGTGGCACAATCACAGCTTACTGCAATCTCAACCTCCCAGGCTCAAGCGATCCTCTCACCTCAGCCTCCCTAGTAGCTGGGACCACAGGCATGTGCCACCATACATAGATAATTTTAAAAAAAATTTTTTTTTATAGGGACAGGGTTTTGCCACATTGCCCAGGCTGATCTTGAATTCCTGGGTTCAAGAGATCCCCCCTTGTCGGCCTCCCAAAGTGCTGTGATTATAGGCATGAGCCACCACACCTGGTCCCAATGGTGATATCTTATGTAATTAAAGTGCATTTCAAAACCAGGAAATGAATTGGCTCAATACAATTATGTACCACAGCTCTTACTCAGATTTTACATTTTTTTGCATGCATCCATTTTTATATGTCTTTGTGTATAACTGTATTATATTTTATTATATATACAGATGACTATAGCTTCCATCACAATCAAGACACAGAAGTGTTTTGTCACCACAAAGAAACTCCCTATACTTTTTATACACATACTCCTGCTCCTTCTCTATATTTAGATGTTCTCCATCTCTTTAATTTTGTCATTTTGAGAATGTTATATGAATGAATCACAGAGTATGTAACCTTTTCAGATTATCTTTCTTTCACTCAGCATAATTCTCTGGAGATTCACCCAAGTTGTTGCCTGTATCAATAGTTTGGTACTTTATATTGCTTTGTTGTAATTCATTGCATGGATATACAGTTTGTTTAACCATCCACCCACTGAAGAACATTGCATTGTTTCCAGTTTTTTGGCTATTACACATAAAGCTTCTATGAATATTTGTGTACAGGTTTTTTTGTGTGAATGTAAGTTTACATTTCTCTAGGATAAATTTTCCTAGGAGCATAATTGCTGGGTCATGTGGTAAGAAATCACCAGATTATAAATGATATGAAAAAAAATTGGTCATCAATTTAAGGAAATAATTTGCCTACACAGATTTTTGTCATTTCAAAATGGTAATATATTCCACTCTCATATAGTCCTTAGAATTAAAGCATGGCAAGCAGAAAAGGAGAGGAAAAGAATGTAACTGAGTGCTAGGGCAGAATATCTTGCCAGATGTAATGAAGATAGATTATACACTAAATATGTGCATAGATTTTCATAGGTTAACCAGATAACTGCTTGTATTTTTCACTTACACAGGCAAAATAGATTTTGCAGTTACAAGTATATTAAATGCATCAAATAAATCTCCTAAAATTGATACTATGAAGTACCACCTTAAGTTCTCTGGGCTGCAACTGTGCATAATTTTAAAATGACTTTCACAAATTTATTTATTTATTTGAGACAAGGTCTTGCTCTGTCATCCAGGCTGGAGTGCGGTGCCACGATCATGGCTCACTGTGGCCTTGAACTTCTAGGCTAAAGCCATCCCTACCATTCAGCCTCCCAAAGGGCTGGGACTACAGGCTGAGTCACAGATTTATTTATTTAAATGTAACATGAGGAAGGTATTAAAACCTTTCAGATTTCGGGAGGTATGAAGAAAGTGATGCTTAGAACCCTTCACAGGGATTCCACTGGAAGTGGATTAAGTGCTGTGCTTTGTGGATGTGACGATCAGTCAATGCCACCAGCCTGATGGATCTTTTTTTCTATACCAAATCCCAGAAAAGCCCATGCTTTCAGTGATCATTAAAAGCTGAGCTCCATCTTCAGCTAGGTGGGTTAGGAATTCAATGCTCTCATTCAATCCCAGAGTGGTCCGGTGACTGCTATAACACCTGGCCCATAGGAGATGCTTATTAAATATTGGTTGAATGAATGAATGAGAAAAGCGATCTGGGAGCCTAACTTGCACTGGGTAAAATCCCAACAGACTGCCAAACAGAGCAAGGTGGAATACTGGGGAACATACATGCCGAGTCTATGAAACACACAGATTGACTGTTCAGTGTATTCTCTCCTCAAAAAGAAAGATTACTTTGGAAACTTCAAATACTGCTTCTGTTCCACAATAGTAAACAAAGGGAGCTGCGTAACAAGATCTGAGTTTATTATCAAATTCTAATATCCTGATGCAGCCATCTCCACTCTAAGGGTGTTTCTTCCTGCAATTTATACATGTCAGCTTTCACCCTTCTCATTGACTGGAATGAAGGTAAGTGGTGAGCCAATCTGACCATGAAGACAAGAGTAACACCAGAGAGTGGATGGAGCAAGCAGACAGAAGCAGGTTGGGTCCCTGACAATTTTAAAGCGTAGAGCCACCGTAATGGCTCAGACGTTTATGTATGAGAAAAATAAACTCCCATCTTATTGGAGCCACCATTATTTTGGATCTTTCCATTGTAGAAGCTACTAACATTGCACTACTTTCTGAGAAAAGGTTTATTTCTGCAGATTACTGATCTCATGTATTTTGTTTGATTCTTCCAATTCTTACTCATGCAGGGTAACTTTATGTTTGAATGGAAGATTAGGTCAACAAATATTTGTTGAGCACTCGCCTGTGCCAGGCATTGTGCTAGAAGAACCATGTTGTACTCGCTAGGTACTATGAACATCTACTGCACAGACCTGTTGCAAAGATTAAAGGTGTGTGATTAAAGCTAATGAATGTGAAAGTGCCTAGAGCAAACGATGGCACAGAACAAGTGCTTTTATGTTTTATTTGGAAACCCACATTGACTTTTGCTGCTTTTGGTTCTCAAAGATAAGCAGATACATTTGAGAAGACTGTTACTTTATCTGTGAATTCAGCATCAGTGTCAGTGAGGGAGAATACCGGTAGGTCTGAGAAACAAAATCTCTGGTGACAGAGGCACTTATGGTAGAAGAAATAAGAATCAGACTTAATTCTAGGCATGGTAGGTCTCCTACTTCTCCTTCATGCTGTCTAACCCTTGGTCTTTCTCTCTTTCCTTCCTTCAGTCCTTTCTTTCTCTTTCTTTCTTTCTTTCTTTCTTTCTTTCTTTTTCTTTCTTTCTTTCTTTCTTTCTTTCTTTCTTTCTTTCTTTCTTTCTTTCTTTCTTCTTTCTTTCTTTCTTTCTTCTTTCTTTCTTTCTTTCTTTCTCTTTCTTTCTTTCTTTCTTCTCTTTCTTTCTTCTTTCTTCTCTTTCTTTCTTTCTCTCTTTTTCTTTCTTTCTTTTCTCTCTTTCTTTCTCTCTCACCCTCCCTCCCTTCCTCCCTCCCTTCTTTCCTTCCATTTCTTTCTCCTTTTCCTTCTTTCCTTTCTTCTTTCCTTTCGACAGAGTTTCCCTCTGTTGCCCTGGAGTGCAATGGTGAGTTTCCCTCAAGCTGGAGTGCAATGGTGAGATCTTAGGTCACTGCAACCTCCACCACCCAGGCTCAAGTGATTCTCATGCCTCAGCCTCCCAAGTGGCTGGGACTACAGGCACGTGCCGCCATGCCTGACTAATTTTTGTATATATATATTTTTTATAGACGGGTTTCGCTATGTTGCCCAGGCTGGTCTTGAACTCCTGGCCTCAAGTGATCTGCCTACCTAGGCCTCCCAAAGTACTGGGATTACAGGCGTGAGCCACAGCACCTGGCCAGAAAAGGAGACTTTTTTATAAGGGGTTACAGCCTGCAAAGTGGTCATCACACAGGCTGGGAAACATAGCCCGTGGCAAAGACCATAGGTGGGCACTTCAAAGGAGAAGGGTTTGTACAGGAATTTAAGGTGAATGAATTGGCCAAGTATACATATTTAACAGCTTACATGAAGAGCTATGAATATTCATGAAGGTGGTCTTGATGCGTGTGTATTGAACAAACCACATGTATAACATACAACCCATGTTCACTTTGGAGTGGAGACTTAACATTTAAATGTATTATAATTAGGCCCCATACGTGAAAAGGTGAAACAGGGACATGGAGGCATGCAACTGTACAGCCTCTGTAAACCACCCAGAACCAGTCTATGGTCGATGGTCTCTTATTAGGAGAAAGTTACTCAAATCAGTTTCTTGTTCAATAAGTTACAGTTATGGTTTGTGGAAGAAGGGGTCAGTCAGTGTCTGCTGGGTGATCTGTGATTGTTTTAATATTGCTTATTTCGAGGCCAGTGCTTGTTTAGTTGCTAGAGAAAAAGAAAAACTTTGTGACAATGAGAACAGAGTTTGTTCCATAGATGTGAGGAGGACATGACTTCACCCTTGCCTGCCATGACCTTAGGTCTTGTTTATAACTTGGTATCTCATTGTCGCAAAGAGCCTGTCCTGCCAGTGTTATGATCTCTATTTTAACATTAATGCTGGTCAGTTGTTGTGTCTAGACCATAAAAGGGAGGGGGTATAATGAGGTGTGTCTGATCTCCCATCCTGTCATGGCCAGGAACTCAGTTTTTGTTTTTTTCTGGGGTTCCCCTGGCCAAGAGGGAGTCTTAGAAGGGGCTTAGGATGTTACTTTTAGTTTACAATAGCACATAACACAGGGTTCCAAATTGAGGCGTGCAAGGCAATCCATCGAATTGTAGTGAGAAAATGTTAGAATTTGTTTAATATTCAGTTTAACTCAAAACTATAAAGTATGAGAAATAAAGTATAAGAAACTATACATTATTTATATTTAATATAAGGATTGATAGTGGCACTTTCACTCAGCCCTTACGCAGGATGGCCACCTGTTATGTATTCCAGGCAAGGTATCTTCGGAAAAGAGTGGGATTTCAAAAGAGGGTAGGGATTAAGAGTGCCACACTCTCTCTGATGTTATGGCGACTTTTTTCTATTCACATGACCTCAGGTAAGTGGAATTATGGATTTATTTATTTACTTTGGTTTTTTTAAAACTAATGCTTACAAAATGGACAAATTGCTTCAAAAGAGACCTGCAAAGAAACTATAATCCATAGTTTCTATAATCCAAAGATAAAATAATGTAAATGCATGCAAAACAAAAGAAAACACACAAAGAAAACCCAAAACAACCAATCGTGGCAAAGAGCTGGCACTTATACTTCTGGTAAGAGAACTTTATCAGTCACACTACAAGTTAAGGGCATTGATAATCTAATGAGATGTGACAAGACATTGACCCCAACATTCAGCATTTTTTTTGTCGTGAAATCTTGGCATACATTCTGCACTTTTAAGATATTTTGAAATCTGGGTAGACATTCATGATCATTAGAAAGAAATCTTGCCCTAAGTGCTTGCATTTTATAACTCGAGATTATCAGTTACTAATAGTATGAAGCTATCATGATAGTTAAGGCCTTTAAAAATAATATTTATTTCATTTTTTATCTTATTTTAAAATTTCAAATTGAGATGTTCTCAATTTGTTTTCCAATATTTTTTAACTTATTGTTTTTGGAGATCGCTGGTATCTAGAGAAGAGCATGGGTATTGAAGTCAGAGGGATCTGAATTCAAGTTCTGTACACTACTCTCTCCATATCTATAGCCAATCAAGGCAAGATCATCTCCTTCCTGGGCTAACACAATGACCTCTTAATTGTCCTTCTTGATTTCCCTCTAATTCTCTTACACCAAGGCTATGGTCTTACTAGTGGGTACCATTCACGTAGAATACAATGTGTGCTGTCCCGGGAGCCCTGTGGCCAGAATCACTTTCCTAAAACAAATCTACTCTGCCACTCCCTTTTAGAAGCTTTTATTGAGTTCCTATTACTCTGATCAAAGAGTACCCAAAATGGGACCCAAGGGTCCTTGAAAGTCCCTGAGATTCATTAAGCAGGTCCATGAGTTCCTCCTTTTGCTAACCACCTAGCTATGTGAAGCCAGATTCTTTTCCGTACACTTCAACCAAAACAACATAATGCAACAGATTGAATTTATTTTTATGTATTTATGTATTTAAGACGGAATCTTGTTCTGTCGCCCAGACTGGAGTGCACTGGCACGATCTCAGCTTACTGCAACCTCTGCCTCCCAGGTTCAAGTGATTTTCCTGCCTCAGACTCGCGAGTACCTGGGATTATAGGCGTATGCCACCACATGCAGCTGATTTTTGTATTTTTCATAGAGACAGAGTTTCGCCATGTTGGCCAGGCTGGTGTTGAACTCCTGGTCTCAAGTGATCCGCCCATCTCAGTCTCAGCCTCCCAAGATGCTGGGATGACAGGCATGAGCCACCACACCCGGCCTGAACTTAGAAGCAGATATCGGAATCCAACTGTCTTCTATTAAAGAGATATGCAAATATGTAAAACTGTTATATTGGGGTTCAGGGGTGCCCTCAGTTCCCCTGAGAGGATGTTTCTCCAGGTTCTTGGTCTGTCGCCCTCTCAAGAATGAGAGAGGAGACCACGACACAGTGTGCTCATGAAAGTAAATGCTGGACTCAAAAGTGTTTGTAGAAAGTGATTTATTTAGAGAGAGAAAAAGGAGAAGGAGAGAAAAAGAAACACACTGAGTGAGAGAAAGAAAAGCCATTCTCACACTGAGTGAGAAGGGAACCCAGAGGGGGAAAACCAGAGAAGGAAAGTTCCTCTCACACTGAGTGAGAGAATCCAGAAAGATAGAATCCAGGAGAGGAAAGCAGCTTCCACACTGAGTGGAAGGGAATACAGAGAGATGGAGTTTAGGAGAGGAAGACAGGCTTCCATGAGAGAGTGTGGAAGAGGACTCCAGAGGGGAAATCCAGGAGAGAGAAAAACAGCTTCCATGAAAGTGTTCATGGAAGGGAATCCAAACATGGAGTCTGAAGGGGTGTGGAAGAAGGGGACTTTTAACCTGGGAGGAACCCCTACCTTCTCTAAGACCCCGGGGCCAATGAAAGGAGTTCCTTACAACTTCCACTGGAGTGACTGACTATTAGTTTCTTCCCGCGCCCGTGAAATTTAAACATAAACCGTTAAATTTCCCGGATGAAGACTTATGGGATGTGGGCATGGTGCTGGGAAGTTCTTGCCCTTAAAACTACGCCCCCTTGTGGACCGGAAAGAGAACGCCTTCCCTCAAAACAATACCACTTTTGTCACTTTTTGGTTTTGGAAAATATAGAAAATATTGTTATTTTTCACAAAATGCTAGTCATGCTAAAATATAGCTAACATATAGTTTATTGTTGTTATTTTATTTTTGAGATGGTGTCTCACTCTGTCGCCCAGGCTGGAGTGCAGTGGCACAATCTCGGTTCACTGCATTCTCCGCCTCCTGGGTTCAAGTGCTTCTCCTGCCTCAGCCTTCCAAGTAGCTGGGATCACAGGGGCATGCCACCACACCCAGCTAATTTGTGTATTTTTAGTAGAGACGGGGTTTTGCTATGTTGGCCAGACTGGCCTCGAACCCCTAACCTCAAGTGATCGGCCCTCCTTGGTCTCTCAAAGTGCTGGGATTGCAGGCGTGAGCCACCGTGCCTGGCCCATTGTTATTTTAACATGAATAAATAAATACTTAAAAATTTTTCAATTTAATTTCTAATGTAGTAAAAATCATATAAACAAAAGCTTTTGGGGGTCCTCAATAATTTTTAGGCATTTACTATAAAGGGGTCCTGAAGCCAAAACGTTTGAAAACTGCTGTTTGGAAAAATAAACTCCAAAATCCTTAAGCACCAAGGCTTATCAAGGTTTTCCTGATCTGATGCCTCCCTATTCATTGTCCTTACCACTGCCCGTAGAAGTTTCCAGTCTACTTATACAGAACTCCTCACAGTTGCCCTAAGTAGTACAACTGTCTCTAACTCTTGGGACAAATGCTGGGGACTTGTAGGGATTTATTTATTTATTTATTTATTTATTTATTTAGTAGAGATGGGGTCTTGTTGTGTTGTCCAGGCTGGTCTCAAACTCCTGAGCCCAGGCAATCCTCTCGCCTCATCTTCCCAAAGTGCTGGGATTACAGATGTGAGCCACCATGCCTGGCCTTGTAGGGCCATTTATGAAGAGAGAGGGCCTAGGAAAAAATCTTAGTGCTAGTAGGAGTCTCAAAGACTCTATTGGTCAGGGTTCTTTGTGACAAACACAGAATAGAACTCACTCTAGCTAGTTTTAGTAGAAAAAATAAGAATTTAAGTATATTAAGTAACTCAGAAAATTTGGATTTTCACAAGGAACCAGAGAAATTTTGTCTCCAAAAACAATAGCCCCACCAAGCTTCTCTAGGCGAGGCACTATTGCTCCCTGTAGGTAGGCTTGGTGTAGCTTTAACACCAATGCCGGCCTGGTGATCACTGTAAGGCAATTTAGCACCACTGCCTGTGAAAGCTGGCTGTCTCTCCTCCACACTCTCCACAGTGGCCTCTGAGCAGTGCCTCTCTCGTGGCTTGCTATTCCAAATTGATCTATCTTCCACATCTTGATTGGGTTCAGTAGGCTCTAAGTCATATGCTTGTAACCTATTGGCAAGGGAAGTGGGAATGGAGATGTCTGGTCTCTGCTTTGGGAAAATGTGGGCTCATAAAGTAACGGAGCGCTCAGACAAAGGAAGAGGGCTCAAAGATGTCACAAAATGATAATTTTCCACTCCAGAGACCATATAATCCAACCCCCTTGTTTTTCAGGTGGGGACTGACCTTCCTAATGTCATACAGCTCTCTCCCTAGTGACAGACCTGATCCTGGAAGCCATGTGTGCCTCAGATGCTCTTTCTACCGACAAGCATTGTTTCCCAAGGGTCCAACTGTGTCATGTGCAATATTCAGACAGGATGTAGTCAGGAAGGAAACCAAACAAAAGCTGATATTTGTTCTTGTATTTATATAACATAAATTTCTCAAGCACCCGATGTGTACTAGTGACTGCTACACAATGATCTCCAGAGATCACTGTCTGGGGTGTGAAACAGACAGTAAACAGGCAATTTCAATACAATGTTAGAAGTGTTATAATAGAGAAGCATAGGTGGCCCTGAGAACACACAGAAGGATCCAATGGCGTCAAACTCTTGTTATGGGAGGTTTTCCATCAGGAAAAAAAACCAAATGGCATATTGCTGGGATTTTACGTGGGTCTTTCATTCCAGACACTTAAGCAATATAAAGATTAGTCACAGACATTTTCAGTCATAGGTCCAATGAGGTTCTGCAAGTTGCCCAATGTTGCACAGACACCATGAGGCGTACCTCATTGTAAACCACTTTCTGTTGGACTTCTGGGGGTCCTTAGTTTCTTTATCTGTAAAATGAGGATGATGACTACTTGCATTTCATTTGATCTGAGGACCAACCAATATAGTATGTTCAATCAGGGCTCTTCTGGTTGCTAGCAACAGAAACCTACTTCAGCTAACTTAGTTAATAGGAGGGCTTATTATAGGATATAAGGAGTTTCATGGAACATGAGGTCAGTAAGTGTAGCCATGTTTCAGGAGAGACTAAAGTCATGAACTGGAAACTCACCAGGAATCAAGGGAGTTCTGTTTCTTTTAATCACCCTTTCTGTCTGTGTGTTCTTTTGACTATCCATATCCACTCAGGTCTCTTCATGATCCTGATTTCTCTGCTTTTCCATAAATATAGCTTCTCCACAGCTATTGGGTTTATAAGTCCTAGGTTTAAGTGACCAAAAGTGGCTGACTGGCATCTCTGAATCCAGTTCTAAATTTTCAGGATGGAATCTGCTTGTCCCAGTTTAGATCAGGGATACTGTGTGGTTCAGTCATTTCCACCCAGGAGTCAGGATTGTGACACAGCTGGCTGCCAGCAACTCACCCATGTGGCTGGTGGCTGGGAGAGATCTAGTTCTTAGAGAAGGGGGATTAGGGGATGGGCAGACCCCTCAAAGCAGATAATGTATGCGAAGGCATGACAACAGAAGTAGTGGAGGATCCCAGTAATGATCATCTATTTTTTCTGCCTGCCTGCTGCCTGTTCTTTTTTTTCCGGCAATAGTTTTTATTCTTTGAGCTGTGAGTGGTGGACACATGATCCAAGCTGAATTGATCATAGTACCTCATACCCCGACCAAGTCACTATGCTCGCTCATAGGGAGAAGGATTCCAAAATAAATTTATTCCAATAAATTTAGCATCATTTTGGAATCCTTCCCCCTCTCCATAAGCTGGCCATTTAACTCCTCCCACCCTTTTAGGCTTTACCTCAGGTTCAGTAGTGTTTATAGTCCGTCCCACACAGTTGCAAGGATTTTGTGTTCTCCGCTGACTTTGCTCATGTCCCTAATGAGACATACAGGAAAGTCTACTAGGAGTCACCTGGGTCACCAGGTGGGAACATAAAACCTTTCCCAGAAGTCCCATAGCTGACCTCCCACCTTTCTTTTTTTTTTTTTTTTTTGAGACAGAGTCTCGCTCTGTCACCCAGGCTGGAGTGCAGTGGTGCGATCTTGGCTCACTGAAACCTCCCCCTCCTGGGTTCAAGCAATTCTTCTGCCTCAGCCTCCTGAGTAGCTAGGATTACAGGCACATGCCACCATGACTGGCTAATTTTTGTATTTTTTTAGTAGAGATGGGGTTTCACCATATAGGCCAGGCTGACATCATGATCCACCCACCTCTGCCTCCCAAAGTGCTAGGATTACAAGTGTGAGCCACCGTGCCCAGCGTCCTTTTATGCTTCACTGACTAGAACTAATACCAATCACTAGTGAAGGGGAAGAGCATTGCTGTAACTGTTGTAAACTGATTATGGTTCGTCTAGTGCTCACTCACCACCTGAGATCAAGAGATCTCTGTCAAACACTTGATCAATGTTGGGCTTCTATTAGCAAGAAGATAGAAGAATAAAATTGGCCAGGCACGGTGGCTCATGCCTGTAAATCCTAGCACTCTGGGAGGCTTAGGTGGGCAGATCACTTGAGGTCAGGAGTTTGAAACCAGCCTGGCCAACGTGGTGAAACCCTGTCGCTACTAAAAATCCAAAAATTAGCCAGATGTGCTTGCTTGAACCCAGGAGGCAAAGATAGCAGTGAGCCAAGATTGTGACTCTACATTCCAGCCTGGGTGACAGAGTGAGATTCTGTCTCACAAAAAAAAAAAAAAAAAAAAAAAAAGATAGAAGAATGCCTGCCAAAAGCATCTGCTGCAGACTGTGACCTCTAGGAAGATATGGGCTTCTTGTGGTTTACGCTATCTGCTATCAGTTTCCTTCAACTTGCAGGCCTTCTCATGCAGCCCCTAATTTCCTTCCTCTGGCATACTCCTTCGCATGCTTCAGGGAAATTCATGGCTTCTAGCCTATTCCCTAGAAGGGGAACGTGTACGTGTCTGAGACCCTGCAGCTCTGGTGAAAAGGAATGGGTGTAGCAAAGAGGGGTGAATGAGTAGTTTCAATTCTCTTTTTTGCATGACCCACCTACCTTATTACACGAAGAACTAGGTAGTATCTGTGTGACACGCATGGCTGCATAGCCCAGGGTAGGAGCAGGGCTCCACGGGCAGATCTCCTGCATTCCAGCTCTAGTGTCAACAGTTGTGGTAACTTAGGTCAAGTCATTGAAATTCTTTGTGCCTCAATTCATCATTCTTTTTTGTGAGACAGGGTCTCACTTTGTCACCCAGGCTGGAATGCAGTGTCAAGACCCTAGCTCACTGCAGCCTCAACCTCATGGGCTCAAGCAATCTTCTCACCTCAGTCCCCCAAGTAGCTGGGACTACAACTGTGCGCCACCAAGGCATGCTAATTTTATTTTTTTCTGTAGATACAGGGTTTCACCATTTACCCAGGCTGGTCTGGAACTCCTGAACAATCCTCCTGCCTTGGCCTCCCAAAGTGCTAGGATTACAGGCGTGAGCCACTGCACCCAGCCTAATTCATCAGTTTTAACAAGGATAATATCTATATATCATATTATATTATGGCTGGTTGGCCATTTTAAGGCAGTGTCCTACTGTGCAGAGCAAAGCTGAGGCTTGGATAGACAATCGAACTAGGGAGCCTGACCTGAAGGCATAGGGAAGGTGGGAGGAAAGAAACTAGCATTTGTTAGGTACCTGGGACTGTCAGTTACTTTACATAAAATCTCAAGGAACTTAATCCTCACCTCCATGACAAATGTCAGAGGGACTTTCTATCACTGGAGTATGGCCTTAAGACTTTGTGCCCAAGTCATCAGCCATCTTTTCACTTTTCGTCTCCCAGATGCTTCTTACCGTGGTTTTCCTACATGGAGATCCCATTAACAACTAACCTGATATTCGTTCCATCTCCTTTCTAAGGTAAGTGAGTGGTAGACTTGGGGTTTCAAAAGATTGGCCCTCTCATAGAAGAGCCCTGGGAAAATGGAAGCAGGATTCTTCCCACTTGGGAAGAATTTCGTGAGAGTCAGGCAGAGAATCAACTCAGAGGCCAGAGTAAAGTTGCAAGAGGGTCCCAGTTCCAGTATGTTGCTGGAGTATTGAATGGGAAAACCAAGGGAAAAGACTGGGCCTTCGTATCAAGTTGATACCTGGGGTCTGAAGAGAATTACAAAAGAATTACAGTTTCTTGGCCTGGATGCTGATATCGGAGCATCTGGACATCTTTTAGTTCTCATGCTAGGGGCTCACAGGGCAGGAAGGGTATGTGATCCAGTCTGGCTACTCCCTGCCTGCAGGCCATGAGCTTGGTCACATGGCCAGATTGAAAGCTGCCAAATAATTGGGTGTCCTCTATAGGAACTCTAAAGAGAGAGATGAGACAGACTCAAAGAACTACCCTTAGTCCTGAGCTCAAAGATGTCTAACTGTACTGCAGTATGTAGGCCAATCTTGAGTGGCCATCACTTTGTGGACACACCTTTGAGAAGTAGAATGGGATGGAGGTAATCAGTGTAGTGATTGGTGCATTGTATCAGCTGCTGGTCCATCAATAAGGGCTCTTTGTCCTCATCCCTGCTACTGAAGTAAAGTGGACCCAGGAATACACATAGTACTTGCCACCCTGGCTGGACAGAAGTGCCTCTCCCTGGTAGGTGAGGTTGTGCAGGTGAGACAGCAGGTCTCAGGGCTCACAGTTGTGAAGGAGTAATGCTAGGACTGGGGTAACTCCTCAGGATGGACCAGAGTATCAGGAGGAGAAAGAAGAGAAGCAGGTGGTTGTAAAGGATGAGGGAGATCATCAACCTAGAGTCCCATTGAATCTTCAGATACAATTAAAGTCTTTGCCTTAGCTTTCAAAAGTCTCAAAGGTTTTTAATCAGGAGAGTGACTCGTTTAAATTATGACAAGAACCAGAGAGCCTAGGTTCAAGTCTGGGCTGTACCACTCACTAGCTAGGTAACCTTCAGCAAGGGCTTTTAGCTTCTCTTTCGCCTCGGTTTTCTCAAAATGTAAAACTGGGAAAATAATCTCTACCTTAATATGCAGGTTACAGGAGAAAATGCAGGAAAAGTGCCCAGGACAGAGTTTCACACACCGGAGACATTCAACAAGCAGGTTACTACTATTATTACTGAAAGGAAGGCCAAATATGTTAGCTAAGCTTTCAGGTCCCTCCATTATATGGCTCTCCTCTCTGCTTCAGCCTTATCACCCACTTCTCTGTTGGGGCAATCGTGTGGGATTGTTTCTTCTCCTGGCCCATTCATGGTTCCACTTTTGTGTCTTTGATCATGCTCTTCCCCAGCTTAAATAGCTATTTCTCCTCCTCTTTACCTAAGCAAATCCATCCCATCCTTCACATTCCCTCCGACCCAGAGAGGCAGAGCTGCAGGGCACCAGAGGCAGGTGAGCAGAGAGGAGTGAGGAATGGCAGTCAGTTGCCCCTCGGATGCATTGCAGAGATCATCCTGGCGCTTGCAAGGGAAGTTGAAAAAGAAGCCTTGATGGTGATGGGCATGGAGCAGAGGTGGGATAGTGGTGCAGAAAAACACCACTTGGAATTTTTTTCTGAGAACTCTGTGACCTTAGATTAACAAAAAGTGGGAAGGGATTGCAGGCTTGTTCAGTTCACGGGCCCATACCCTCCCAATACAAACGTAAGTTCTCAGGGCCAAACTTGTGACAGCATCAGGGTCCACAAAAATGGACAGCTTCTGAATCTTACAGCTGAGCCCAAATGGAGTTAAATTTTACAGAAGCTTGCTTTTAAACACCTCAAGAAAGAGAATTAAATGGGATGCACACACACACGTGTTCTGTCTTTTATATATATAATATACATTTATATTACAATATATTATTTAATATATTAAGATAATATTATATAATATATAATATAATATATAAATAACATAATACATGTGATATATAATTATAATGTAGAATATTATATAATATACTATAGTAATATATTTATTATAACATAGTAGCTTATGTTATATATACTATATGAATATTATAATATATTAATTATATAATATAGATAATAGAATATAATAGTATGCATAACATATTATATAATATATGTTAATATATATTATATATAACACTAACCAGTTATATTTATATCCTTATTATACCTAAGCCTTGTTAACCAAGGCTTCTAAGATGTTAACACTAACCAGATATCCGGTTAACATCCAGAGTATCTTAATTAGGAATACACATTCCATGTGTTATTCCTTAGAAGAAGCCCATACTTCAGTGGGCTGTCGCAAATACTTAATATATTTCCAATTGACACCAGAGGCTGTGAAATAGCATAAGGAAAATCGGAAGTGATTTTTCCTTGGCGAAATGAATGATGTTCAACTGATAATGTTCAAGACATGTGGATTGGCTAGAAATATTATACAGACACTACACATGTATGTGCATAGACTACAAGAATTTAACCAGCCTACTGGGCAGATTCCTCTTGGCTTAAGTTTCCCAAGCAGTCCAGTGTTCAGAGGCTTACTGCATTATGGTTGCCTTAATCCTCCCACTAAAATATGCCACATGCATAGTGCTACCAGGGCACCTAAAGGGACAGAGACCTGGGATTTCATGAATTTATAGAAGAGGCCATATATTTGTAAGCACTTGTGCTCTCCTTACACTCTATATCTGGTCTGTCAGTAAATCGTAATGTTCTACCTTCTAAATATTTATCCAGAATTCAACCCACTTTGACCATGCCCGTGGCCATTGCTCTGCTGCAAGCCACCATGAATCACCTTTAACTGGATGATTCCAAGAGCCAGCCAGCTGGACTCCCTGTTCCACCCTTGACTCCTTTTAGTGTTTCTCTCCATAGAGCAGCCAGAATGTTTCTTTTTAAAGCATATGTCACATAAGTTGACAAGTCACATCACTCCTCCACTCATAACCCTCTGATGGCTTCCTGTTTCATTTATTAGAAAAGCCAAAGTGCTAACACTGGCTTCCAAGACCCTCACCGATCTGGTGCCCCCCCACCTGCTGATCCCCATTATTAGTCTTATTTTATCTATTACTGTTCTTTCCCTCATTCACTTCTCTCCAGCCACATTGGCCTCCTCAAGCATTCATCTTTACATTGGCTTCCTCAAGCATTCATCTTTTCAGATTATGTGGATAGGTAGGTTATTTAT
Organism: Alouatta palliata; assembly: GCA_004027835.1. NCBI lineage: Eukaryota > Metazoa > Chordata > Mammalia > Primates > Atelidae > Alouatta > Alouatta palliata. Next base: position 77,310 of record PVKV010007588.1, read on the forward strand.
CCACAAATTTCACTTCAGGATAAAAAATGGGTTTTACAAACTATTTACTATAAAAACACATTATTGAGTTTGATGAATCACTATCCTTCAAGTGTTGGATAGTGGTTAGGGATCACTATCTTAAAGTTTCGTTCCTTTACAATCCTCCCTTCTTCTTCACGAGGCTCTGTCGTGGCTTCTACCTCTCTGCATTTCACTGCTGACATTCTCTATTTTACGGCGTGTATTTCCCTAAAAATTTATGGATAGTCTGTAGTAGCCAGCTGTATTAGTTCGTTCTCACATTGCTATAAAGAACCACCTCAGACCAGGTAACTTATAAAGAAAAGAAGTTTAGTTGACTCACAGTTCTGCAGGCTGTTCAGGAAGCATGACTAGGGAGGCCTCAGGAAACATACAATCATAGAAAGTGAAGGGGAAGCAGGCACATCTTACATGAGACAGAGGAAGAGGGAGTGAATGGGGAGGTGCTACACACTTTTCAACAACCAGATCTCATGAGAGCTCACTATCACAAGAACAGCAAGGAGGAAACCCACCCTCATGATCCAATCACCTGCCATCAGGCCCCTCCTCCAACACTAGGGATTAAAATCTGACATGAGATTTGAGTGGGGACACAAATTCTAATCATATCACCAGCCTCCAAGATGGCCCCAAATAATTCCGGTCTCCCAGTATTCATACTATTATGTAGCCCCATTCCACACTGTATAGATTTGCCCTGTGTAACTAATAGTATATTGTGGAAATGATGGAGTATGACTTATAAAACTAGGTCATAAAAAACATTATGGCTTCTATCTGTCTTTCCCTCTTGGACTACTCTTTCTGGAGAAAACCTGCTGCTATGTGATGAGGACACTTAAGCAGCGCTGTGGAGAGGTCCATGTTATGAGGAACCAAGGCCTCCTGGCAACATCTAGCACCAATTTACCAGTCATATGGTAACGTATCCTTCAGCTCCAGTCATGCCTTCAGAAGATGGCAAATGCCACTGACATCTTGACTACAATCTCATAAGAAACTAGCCAGAATCGCCTAGTTAAGCTGTCCCCAGATTCCTGACCAGCATAAACTGTGTATGACAATAAATATATGCATTTTTTTGTGACAGGGTCTCACTCTGTTGCCTGGGCTGCAGTGCAGTGGCATGATCACAGCTTCTTGCAGTCTCAAACTCCCGGGTCTAAGTGATCCTCTCACCTCAGCGGGTGTGTGCCACCATGCACAGGTAAGTTTTATGTTTTTTTTTTTTTTTTTTTGGTAGAGATGAGGTCTCGCTTTGTTGTCCAGGCTGGTCTTGAACTCCTGGGCTCAAGCAGTCCTCCTGCCTCGGCCTCCCAAAGTGCTGGGATTATAGACGTGAGCCATGGTGCTCACCATTAATAAATATTTGTTGTTGTTTTAAACCACTAAGTTGTGGAATATTTTGCCAATGGTGATTGGCTTTTTTTTTTTTTTTTTTGAGATGGAGTTCCACTCTTGTTGCCCAGGCTGGAGTGCAATGGCACACGCAATCTCAGGTCACCACAACATCCGCCTCCCAGGTACAAGTGGTTCTCCTGCCTTAGCCTCCTGAGTAGCTGGGATTATAGGCTTGCACCACCACACCCAGCTAATTTTGTATTATTAGTAGAGATGGGGTTTCTCCATGTTGATCAGGCTGGTCTCGAATTCCCAACCTCAGGTTATCCACCCACCTTGGCTTCCCAAAGTGCTGGGATTACAGGTGTGAGCCACTACATCCAGCCAACCTTCCTAGATTGTCAGTCTCTCCTGAACAGAATATAAGCTCTAGAAGGTAGAAAGCTTGTCTGTTTTGTATCCCCAAAATGTAGAACAATGCCTGCCACATAGCCGCTACCCAATAAATATCAAATGAATGAATAAATTACCTTTGGCCAAAGAGATATCAATATGGAAAAGAAAAATATGAGATCATTACCTGTTAAAAATATAATTATTTACATTAAAAATTCAAGGCAATTAACCTAGAAGCCATTAGAACCAATAAAAATAATTCAGCACAGTGGCAAAATACAAGAGCAACATACAAACAAATGCTTTTATAAGTCAGCAATAATATGCTAGAAAAATGTAATAGATGAAGATCTCAGTCACAATAACTTCTAGAACTCTAGGTGCTTCAGGAAAGAAACCTAACAATAAATGTACAAAATCTAGATGAAGAAAAATATAAAACTTTACTGAAGATCATAAAAGAATATCTGAATGAAGTGATAGCTGTATTATAATCCAGCATGGCAACACTCAATACTGTAAAAATGTCAACTACCTTAAAAATCTATACATTTAATCCCAGTAAAAATCCTAATAATTGTTTATAGAACCCAACAGAGTAATTCTAAAAACCAGCTGGAAGAGAAA